>JABSTQ010008262.1:0-38626 GCA_013358835.2 Ixodes persulcatus | reverse complement strand
CCCCCTCCATCGTCGACGCCACTCTCCGTACTTGCGTGCTGAGAGCTGGACCCGACAAAAGCAGCGATTGATTGATCGCGCAAGTCGGTAGCTTTCGCCGCCCCAGTCGTCTGCAGACGCCTTCATTTTCGCAATTCGTACTCAGAAAAGAATTGCCAAAAATAGCATACCACTGCCGATCGCAAGAATTTGTGCCCGCGAAATAATTTTTGACGCCGGCACTTATTCCTCGCAAAATGTCGAGCTCTAAAGATCATTCGCTGTACACGTGTTTCGTATGATCCAACGCACGTGTAACGAATTTCACACCTCCAGAAACACTCAGGCTGCTTCAAATGGTAAAGCATTTATTCTCTTCTTACTGGTGTTTTTTTTTTAGAGGCTATCAAGTATTAATTACAAGCTTCTAGGGAAATGTACAAGCATGTCCTCAATTAAGGTAGTGTCTCGCCAGTTTTTGTTATCTATATTTTGTTCAGTGTAAGTATATAGTGTTAGACATACCTCACCCCATCCCTGTTTTTCCTGTGGTACTCCCTTCAGCGAATGGTGTAAGTTGTAATTGTTTTTAGTTGTTGCATGATTGTAGTAAGGTGGTGAGCTGGTACTAATTGGACACCTTGAAAAATAGTTTGCAAAAAGCCAAGGAGACAGGGAGAGTAACACGTAGACCTCATGCGAGCGCAGACTGAACTCGCATAAATCAGAGAAGGGAGAAATAATGTATGCGGAAGGAGCTCGAGCACAGGCCCAAGTGGAACGCGCTGATTTACCTGTTAGCAAGAGCAGATTTAAAAAACATAATTTTTATGTCAGTTAAGGTAACAGATGGATGGCTAATACATAAAAACAGCTCAATCTCTCTCTAAAATCTATGATGGATTGTCACCTACCTATGCACTGTTTACACTGCTCGTGTATGAGGAAACACGTGAATAATTAGCAGATACTATAAAAAAGCATACAAGAGAATTATTTTAGGCCTTTATTATTCTTAGTATGGGCGAACAATGTGTCTGCACATCCGTCTGTTACCTGAGCTGCCGAGGAAATTGTTTTTACAGTCTTATGCCTATGGGTGAATTAGCACATTCCACTTGGACCTGTTCGAAATTTTGCGAAAGCTCCTTCCGCATTCTTTATTTTTTTCTTTTCCAATTTATTTGTGTTGGGAGTTTGCACTGGTATGTAGTGTATGTATTCATCTCCTTTATTCCTTGTTTTTTGCGCGCTATATTTCAAGATGTTCAATCAGAATGAACTCACCACCTTACTGCATGGGAAGGCTGTTGTTAATTCTAGAGTGTCTGTAAAACAATCTACCTGACATCTTTGCCTCACGCCCCAGTTACTGAAGCTCACATTCTCCGAGCACAGCCTTTCTGATTTCTCTCATCCTCTTATTTATTTTCTTTTGTGTTCAATAGATCGAGTTGCCATTGTGCACCAGTCTGCGTCCTACGTGTTCCTGTCCTTTTGTCCTTGTCTTTTTGTGCACTTTTTTTCAAGTTGGTCCATGATATTTTTTATCATATATTCTAATCTGTGTTTTCGTCTTTATACTTACTGCAGCTTTTCCCAATTTGACGTTGGCATTCACTTTCGCCATCCTGATGTGAGTGACCTGAGACGACACAGAATGTCAGTCTTCTCTGCTGAAGTCCTGGCTTCATGGAAGACTGCCAAGACTGTTCATGGTAAGGTGCTCTATATATTGAGCAATATAATAGCAACTTATTGCTGCTAGGATTGTTTTTAACACAGACAGTATTTATGGGCTGGCCTTTAGCAGTTCTGATGCCACTCACGTGGAATGAAAGCCTGTAAGGGAATTGCGCATTTCATTCGTAAGCGGAATTATGAGTTTACAACAGTAGTGCGTTGCGTTGCCTTGCGTTGGGGGATCGGTGGCCGACTGGGCTAGCGCACACCAACTCGGAGCATGTGGAGCGAAAGCTTGCGCTGCAGAACGCAAGGATCCTGGGTTCAATCTCCACCCCTGCCCATTTTGATCTGGATGAGCATCGTACCGGCGTGCGATCATGTATCACTACTGCGTGGTGCAGGTTGAAGACCCCAGGCTAGCAGTCATACTGCACTGGCTAAATTGCTCATCTACAGCGAGCAACTCATCACAACTTTGAAATGGCTGACCAACTACACGCTGTATAAATATCCACAGAACCCCAACAGAAGTGCGTCACTACTAGCATCCAGTATTGCTGTGTGTGTTGTATTTGTATTTTGTATTTGTTTATTTAGTGTTCCCAATAATGGCTGAAGCCTTCCCATTGGTGCGCTTGTTAGTAGCAACACACCAACACGAACGAACGGCGAGAGTGGTGAACAGTGCCACTCTTGCCGCTCGCCACCGCGCCGACTGGTTTTCGGAGAACTTTGCAGTATTGGTCTCTGTGGTATTTGGTCATATATCGCACATGGACACAACCAGGGCGCTGTACCTACAATTCAACACTTGCAAGACTTGCGTGAATACACCCTGTAGGTGCTTGCACTTTCAGAGTCATTTTAATGTTGCAGAAATGATAGAATGGATGCTTGGGCGAGTTGGTGAACCGTATTCTACGGTGACAGCGCAGAGAAACAATCGCACTCCAGATACTCGGGAAGACAAGCACACGTGCTGAACTTAAAACTTTCGTGTATTCGACTACTTTGTTCTTCTCTTCAACGTCTGGATTGACTTTTCAGAACGTGATAAGGAGAAGAAATAGCACAAAATACAAGAAAAAAGCGAAGAACAGCACAAAAAAAAGAAACGAAAACAAAAAAAAACAAAAACTAAAATAGGAAGCCTTTACAAGTCATCCCTCTCCCTCACTGCTATCCTTAAGATAAAAATTGGTGCTTTTTGGTCGACAGCACTATAGAAGGACTACTTACACACTTGTTCTTCAGATGCTCTATTCTTTGCGCTTCCATTATTTCTCTTGTCAATGTGTCTCGACTCTTACCTATTACGGAACAAGTTTCAAAATGTGCTACACAACCACAGTCCGGACAGTGGGTTCCCAAATGTCCAGCGGCGACTCAGTTGGTGTTATAAAAATGCTCCTTTAAACAATGATTTAAACACCTGCCAGTCTGGTCTACATAAGTGGTGTGGTAAGGAGCATGTAGGCCAGACTGGCGGGTGTTTGAATGATTGTTTAAGGGAGCATTTTTATAATACCCATCGAGTTGTCGCTGGACATTTGGGAATCTACTGTCCGGATTGTGGTTGTGTAGCACATTTTGAAACTTGTTCCGTAATAGATAGGGTTTGAGACACACTGACAAGAGAAATAATGAAAGCGCAAAGAATAGAGCATCTGAAGGACAAGTGTGCAAGTAGTCCTTCTATAGCGCTGTCGACCAAAGAGCTCCAATTTCTATCTAAACGATAGCGGTGAGGGAGAGGGATGAATTGTAAGGGTTTTCTTTTTCGTTTTTTACTTTTTTCTTTTGTCTTTTCCTTTTCTCTTCTCTTGTCTTTCGCTTTTTTTCTTGTATTTTGTGCTATTTCTTCTGCTTATCACGATCTGGAATGTCAACCTAGACGTTGAAGAGAAGAATGAAGTAGTCGAATAAACAAGTGTTATAAGTTCAGCGCGTGTGCTTGTCTTTTTGAGTATCTGGTGTGTGATTGTTTCCCTGCACTGTCTCCGTAGATTATGCAAAAATGAATAATGACATTGGCATATTTGTCGTGCCAAAGCCTGTCACACTTGTTCCGAACTCTGATCTCCACGAGATCACAATACCATTGTTTATGTTGTAGTGGCACGGCAGAGTCTATACTTGTTTTGCTCCAGTCTTTGTAAGGGGGACGCTGTAATCCGATTCTACTCAATTATGGTGTACTAGATAGCACTATATTTGCAGAGCTAGTCTTCGGTTTTTGTAGTTCCATCGAAATATATTTCAGCTTTTAAGTTACTTGTTATTTAGCATGTAAATTTACAAGCTTATCTAGATTGAAGGCAGCAAATATTTTGCCAGCACTCATGGTACGTGTTTGAAGTATATTGCGTTAACATAATTGACCCAACCTTTGATTTTTATTTGTCAGTGCCTCAAGCGAATTGTGCATGCTGGGATTGCTTTTGTTTGGTTGTTTCACATGATCTACAGCACATTTTTCACCTTTCTACTGAGTGCAGCCCTCGCCGAACAGAAGCTAGCATCGACTAGGCCAAGGTTCCAGTCCATGGCAGTCTGCAAAGGTTGTTGATGGTAAGCTGCCTTATATATACAGCTGTGTAAGAGCAGCTTGTCCTGGGTGACAATTTAAAATGCATTTTTATGTTTTAGAAAGTGAAATTTGCATGGGCATACTTGCAATGTGAAACCTTACCAAGCCTGTTCTGAACTTTTATCCTCTTGAGATTTCAATACAGCCGTTTGTGCTGCACACACACTGGCTACTTCGGCCAGGTAGAGACTTGATACATATGAAGGTAGACGGGTGAGTATCAACTGCTCAGTGCTGTCCATGGTGACGTTCTCTCCTTATCAGACGACTTACCACACTTGGTTCGCAAGGCATTTGAAAAGGAGAGCAAGTCAGCTGCTGCATGATGCTCCCAGTACTGGGCAGTCGATGATTGCTTGTTCACCTTCGTATAGATCACGACTGTACTTCAAGCTTGGCAAGTGTGACACCTATCTGATTCAGCCTAGCAGTGGTGTGCTGAGCGGTATGTGTAGAGCTATTTGACTTGTGTACAGACAGTGGCTGTGCAGTATAAAACAGACCCAATTGGGAACTTTAATGCAACCTTCTGTAGTCCCATTGATGATATGATTATGATTACACAACGTTTTATGGCGCAAAGAAAAAAATAACGCGATATAATCGGTTTTCTAGACTGCCTGTGCGACCTTCAAGCTTGTCTTTTTACGTTCTGCGCAGTGAAATGCCCTCTATAAGCAATATTTAGGGAATCCTTGAGCTATATGCTGAAAGGAGTGAAAGCAGCAGTCCCGGCCGCATTCTCCCCTCTTCTGTATACTGTGCAAATGCAGACGGACGCGCACTTCGGATGCTTTAAACCTAAGGGCCCCGTCATAAAGCACACGGCTTAATAAGCATCAATTATTGTGAAGTGTTCGCGGATTTGGCTTTTAAATGTCATGCACATAGGAAGCACAATGGTGGTGTAAAGTACGCCGACATCGTAATGGTGCACTTTAAGTAGGGTGACCAGACGTCCCGTTTTGGCCGGGACAGTCCCGTTTTTGAGGTCCGCTTCTGCCGTCCCGTCTTTTTGTACCAATGAAGAACCATGTCCCGTTTTTTGTCCCAATAAAGAACCATGTGAGTTAAAGCGAACCGCAACTATGTCTACTCGTTACAAGTATATTTTACAAAAATTACCGTAGGTACTTACAAAAATTTACCAAGAGAGTAAGATTTAGAACTGTTCTTGCCCACAAACACTCATTCTCTCGCGAAGACGCGAGTGTAGAAATATTTCTTGAGCTACCGGATATAGCACTGATGTGTGATTGAACTTCACATATATATGTGGGAAGACTTTTACAACCGAGTCTTGCCGGATAAAGTCCTGCTTAGGAAACTTCGGTTGTCGGCAAAATACTCCCACACCAACAATGGACCCGAAGCAGGACCTTCCAAATGAGTGCATGCAACTGAACCGTGAGTGTGACTGTTCCCTAGGCCCTGAGGCATTAGTGCAATATGGTAACGTTTTGAAATAAGAGCAGTTCTTTCATTAATTTTTTTCGACCAATCTATATCTCTCACTGGCTGGGATGTCCCGTTTTCTACCTTGAGGAATAGGGTCACCCTAACTTTAAGGTTATATTATACAGGGTATGTTCAGCGAAATGCGGGCCAAATCGTTTGTGCCAAAACTATACATCGCACAAAAAAAAGTCTTGTGTTGTTTTGGTCCTGAGCCAGGGGCCTATTTAGAAAAATTATTACAAAGCAATGTTGCTAATAATATGTATGTGGGCTGATTCTTGTGTTTATTTTTTCTTCCAATTACAGCATACACGGAGGGTATCTCCAAGGAGGAGGAGTGGATCCCCGCCCCTGCCCGTTTCGATCTGGATGAGCATCGTACCGGCGTGCGGTTGTGTATCACTACTGCGTGGTGCGCGTTAAAGACCTCAGGCTAGCGGTTGTACCGCGCTGGCTAAATTACTCATCTACAGCTGAGACAGCAGACGCCCACTGAGGCAAACTAACATCCGACTGTATAAACATACACACAATTTTTTCTTTTTTTTTGAGAAGGAGTGGGATTATGCAGAGAGGCTAGTGGGTTTTTCTATGGGTACGAAGCTGTCCGAAGTAAGGTCAGAATGGAAAAAGCACCACCAAGTTCCGCCTGGTCCCAAACAGCCACGATAATGAACACGGAATTCAGAAAAATAGTAATACGAAGGACTTACGCAGGCAGCCACACTTTTTGAGTTCGCAATGACATTTGATTATGATCACAAATATTCCTGCTTTGCTCAAGGTCGCCTAGTTTACACACCATATTGGTGATCTTTAGCGCAGCAGGAATATTTTTTATCAGAATTAAACGTCATTGTTAACTGAACAAATGTGGCTGTCTGTCTAAGTCCTTCGTGTTTTTATTCTTTTTACTTCTGTGTTCATTATTTCATTTTTTTTTCTCATGATTTAGTCCTTTGTGTTTTTGTTTCTTATGTGTTCATTATGTTATTTTTAATTTTTATGAGGTTTTAGTTAAATATATGATGCCCTCGTCATTTTCTAGTCCGGGAAACAGTGGTGACCTCGTCGTGTTCAAGGAGCAGTAATGACCTTTTCATCTTTTATTGCTTCCGGCGAACAACGGTGTCTGTGTGCGTGTGTGTGTGCGGCGTGTTAATCACACGGGATGATTTGGCGACCGAACGGAAAGACAAGGCCAGCGAGGAGCGACTGGGGGACTTTGAACATCACACGGTGCAAGGAAGGACTTCAACGACGAGGCTAGCAAGCAAGCCCTTGTCAAAACTGCTGTGCTCGACCGGAGAGTTGAATCAGAACTGTGACTCTGTGAGTAGGAATCAATGACTTTGGAACTTTCGTATAGTTTACAGCTTAATTGTTGCCTTCCGTTTGTTTTATTTTAATAGGTGTGTTTGTGCTATTACATTTTTAGTCTATTTTAATGGTTGTCCGTGCTATATTACAGTTTTGTTTCTTATCATTTTTTCTTGAACGGGGGAAGTACTTGTTTAGAGTTTTGGCGCTTTTATGTATAAAACTTTTTTTGCAAACCATATTCTCGGTCTGCTCCCTCGACAACCAATCCCGCCAAAGGGCCTGTGACTTTCCGACGTCGAATGATATGTTACAATGTTTCCTAACTAGCGATCGCCTGCATTCTATCTTTGTAGCATACATATTTGTCAAAATGACAAATTCCGATCCAGGCCAATAAAGATTAGTCAGTGGCCTATTCTGTAGATATATCTACGTAAACACGTTTGGCAGTGTGGGATAGCAATAAAATGTATATTTTGTGGATATTCATAGAAATGCATTATATGATCCCATGTCTGGACCTGGAAAGTATGGTACCTGCCCCATGGCAATAATTTTCATGTGATGCTAGAAGGAGCATCACTTGAAAATTGCTTTATATGGGGTGGGTACCCTATTTGCCAGGCCCAAACACGGGATCATATAAAGCAGTCTATATATGCTATATAAGGAATTGGGCAGATATGGGTATATAAGGAATTGGGCAGATATGACTATATCCATCCAGATACGGCCTGATTATGCATATCGGGCCATATCTGTCCAATTCCTTATATATTCATATCTGTATTTTTTAATATAAGTCCATATATGACATTTTTGTAAGGGAAAACAAAAACATGCCTGGTAATGTGTCACATTTAATATAAAACGTAAAAACAATTGGGCAACTTTTTATAATTGAAATCTTCAATGTTTCAAAGCGTCTCATAAAACTATTTAAAGGGTTACAAGCAGTGATATACAAGCAGTTGTATATCACTCAATTCATTGACGCTAGAACGTTTTACACTTTTCAGCTTGAAAGTTTTAAGTTTGTTTATGGTATACTTTCATTACTGGTTATTCTAAACGAAATAGCATTGCTTTGTTGTGATATCAGACCAGATATAATTTACCTTCAAGCTGCAGCAACAGCTTAATCTCATAAAAAGGACCAGCGGTGTTTTATTGTATAAAGAAGGACAACGGGTGACCTGCTTGAGCCAATAGCGAAGTATTAACCTTTGTCTCTGCATTCTACAACTGAATGAATTCGAAGAAGCAGTGCAAGATTCAAATTTTTGTGTGCTTCAAACAAGCAAAATGCAGAAATGCCTATTTAGCATTCTTGTTCTGTATTTTATACTTTAGCAGGTGATAATCTTTTGTCCAAATTGAACCAAGTGAATGATGTTTAACAACATTATATTTTTTTCAATCGGATAAATATAGTTGAAAGAGGGAGGTGAAAGCCTTGTTTCGAGCCCACTCATAAAACGTTAGATCGGGAACTATAATAACTTGTTTTATAATTATAAGACCTTCCATTTTACTCCAGAGAGAAGTTCGCAGAAAGCATCAGAATGTTAGCCCATGCTTTGCTTAAAAGTTGCCTTCTTAGTGCCTGCAAACATGCATTGAAGAAGCGAAGCCACATAAGTAAACATGAACTGTGACTTGGGTGCGAACTGAATCGACAACACATAGTTGTGCATGTTAAAGCAATTTTCGTTGCGTTTTTTGGTATTGTGCCGATTACGTTCTTAATGGACAAGGGGAAGAGCAGCATTTAGAGCTTTCACTAACCTCCTTGAAACGTTTTAGTTCTTAGTTCGATTTGTTCCAATTCACACTGAGCCACAATGCTTGTGATTTTGAAATTAAAAGGAGCGAGTGAAGTTCGGAGTTTTATTTCGTTTTCCTTTCAGAGGTTACGTCAACATGCTCTTTCCTCCCTCTGTCCAACAAGTGACAGTCGACATTTTTTATTGCGGACACGGTAAAGCACAGATTTCTCGTCAGAATTGCAGTTTGATTGACAGTTCTTAGACTTTTTTCAATCAAAGCTTTAATTCAAGAAACCGAAAGAGGAAAGATATCTCGTTGTTTAAAAGTGATAATTGTGCTTATAAGATGAATAGTCTATTTGATATTACTTATTTCATTTTTACTGCAGTAGAAAAGATAGTAAACCATCTATTTATTCCCAACTGAAAAGCTTTTCAATAATGGAACCCTAGGTTTGGTTACTAGTCACTAAAATGCATTTTGTTTTCAACGGTTTTATAGTGGTTTTTCGATCATACAGGTTCTTGTAATTAAGAAGTAATTTGCGCCTTTATAGGCTCCAGCTCGACCCTAACCAACTGTTTTCTTATGTATCCCTACCACGGCCTGACGAAACATTTCTGGATACCTCTACCAGCCAAGGAAACTTTCGTGTCGTCGTTGTAAGCAAAAAACTCCCGGCCGAGCAATTGAAGGCAAAACAGCGTATCTCCTTTGAAATCAGGCATACAGCATACAGCTCAGTATCCGTTTCAATAAAGAAAACCACAAAACAAGCATCAACAAAACAAGCATCAAAACCACATGATGGGTGATAAGGCGCGTGTGAACAATAGGAACACCCTCCCACGCATTCCGGTAAAGCTTAGGTTTGCAGCTGCTTCCAAAGGGGTTGACGTCTTTCGAAGCCCTCGTGTGAAGTGAGGTCACGTGACACTCACACGGCCTTCGATTGGCTCCGATGGCTCGTAACATCCGCTGCTCTTAAACGTAAGATGAAACGGAGTATAGCAACTGATTTCATTGTTGCTCCACCCCCGCGATGAGTAGGCCACACATAGGGTCCCGAGGAGCAGCGTGAATACTAGCAACGGCAAAGGGAAAAGAAATGTCAATACGACCAACGGCGGCGTTCTACGACCGGCGGCGGCATTTCGTATAGTCCAGTAGACAATCGTTGCAGGTGATACCACAGCTTCGCTGACCAACCACCTTCACAGCGTGAATGGGAGCCCCAATTTTTATTTGAAGTTGTTATGGACAGATTAATACTGGCGAAAGGAATTCGCCACTTCACAGGTGCCGCTGCTTTTCTTTCTCTGGCAACTATGCTATGTACATCGCATTCTGCCAAGGTGGAGAAAAGACATCGCTCTTCATATGTAGAAAGTATCTTTTAAATTCTATTGAGCTGCACATGTAGGTGCTTCACATGCTTGACATTTAAGTCACCTTAATTCAAAAGAAAAAATGAGAAGTGGAAATTTCCTAACATTGTTTCGTTGCTGCGAGCGCTTAACAAATAAGGTTACATTCTAGCGATGTTGTTTGAGTAGGTAATTGAATATTTAAATGTTGCCACGCATTGACGTCAAAGAATAGGGTGCAATATCATCCCCCCCCCCCCTCCTTAAGATATTTCAGATTTCTGGAAACGATTTGGGGGAAACGGAGGGAAATCCCCCTGATGTCCGAAAACTTACGATGCTTGTGTTGAAGAAGATGTGTGGAAATTTTTAATTTAAACAGCCTTTACCTTTCCTCGGATCTTTCACGTGATGTGTTAAGACTGTCATATTTTGACTGAAATACAAATCGATGAAAATATTAGCTTTAATAATAATAATATTATTAATAATAATTATAACGCTTTCTTTTTTTGATGCTTCAGAACAACCAGCCGTTCAGAATATGGTGGCACATAAATCAAGATCAAAACACAGTCGAAGTTAATAATCACATTCGACGAGAATGCCATGCAGATTAAGAGCCAAAAAGATGCAACTGAAGATCGAGTCCCTTTTAAAAACAGACAAATCTGAAAATACGTCAACATGAGGAGACAGGTGATTCAAACAGTTCTGCATTCTTATTAATGGTGACAATTTTGCTTCAATGGATAGATATAATATCGGTGAACATCTAGAAACACGAGCCGGCACATGAAATGGCAATGATGACGAAAAATTAGTACCTACACGTCCATGAACCACTTTATGTAGTTCAGGGTTCACAAGAGCTAAGTAAGTGCGTTTGGTCTTCAGCTTCTTGCAAAAAATAAATATCAAGCTTCAGTTTGCAAAATAGCAGACAGCCATTTTCCAATAGGTGTAGGGAAGCAAAAGGGATGCGCTATTGCCCGAACCCTGTTTTTGTCCGCAAATGAGATATTAAAATTGTTAATTTTTTAGTAACTTTTGAAGCGTCAAACTATGAACGGCATTTTGTAAAAGGGTTCTTTTGAAGCTCTATTCCAATAAAAGAATCTTTGTGAGGCACCTTTGCAGAGATTTGAAACGGGGGAAACATAAAAAGGGATGACCCACAAAACGGCTTTACTTTAGACGTTTTGTGTACTGCCCCTTTTTTATCCGTTGTTTCCAGCTTCATATAATTTTGAGTGTGCCTCATAAGAAGTACCTTATTGGAAAAAGATCCAATACACGAAGATTCTTCATGAACATCAGTTTTTTTCTGAAAAAACCTTAGAAGAGCTCATAAGTGTTATTTTTTTGTGAACTGATTCATCGAAATACGAGTTGATAGGAAATTCTGATAGGCACTTGATGAAAAACCGTTTTATAACAAATTGTTAAAAGAACTCTTCAATTGTCACCCATAAATACCTGTGTTATCAAAAAGAGCTGGAAAGTATTTTTAAGCATTTTTAACAAATAGCTTTCGTATAAAAAAGAAACTCAAAGCACATTTCTTAGTTTTTCACAAAGAACCCTTTTAGGAGGTGCTTAGAAGAACGTTGTTTAGGATTCCAAATATAAAGCAGCTGAAGATCCCGAGTTTTTTTACGACAATATTTCCTTTATATGGCATCCGAACCCCAAAGTGTTGCGACCATTGGCAAATTCATTTTGTGCTACTGCCACACCCTTCCTGTAATCTTGACTTATCCCCTAGTGATTTTCAGTTTTGTGGCCCTCTCAAAAAGTCTCTCGGAGGACAAATTTTTACAAAAATTAGGAAGTGAACCAAGCTGTTCTCCAAGGGGTGAGGGATAAGCCGGCAGAATTTTACGATGTTGAGAAACTGATGCTCGTATCCACGAGAAACATATGTTGCCGAGGTATGGCACTACGTTGAAAAGTAAAGAGGTAATGTTTGTTTATTTCTTATGGTTACGTAGAAATTAATTAAGTATGGATATTTACTAGACGCTTTTCGTACGATAGAACACCAGCTATTTAATTGGTTTGGCTAGTCACTTGTTTTGACTTTAGGTCTGTGTTCGTTAGATCCTACTGTTGCTATTTTTATATGGTATGCAATAACCATGCATCATGAAGCGTTTGTATACTGCTGTAGATTAATCTGAAATATACAGTCTTTGCCAGCAAAACTGAACACTTTCGCGTGTGCGTGTGCTTTTTTACAATCTGACGATACATATTCAATGTTTCTGATCTAATGAGTTGATGGAGCCCTTATTGAAAGTTAATTGATAATTGCAAGTGAGGACAATGTCGCTGTCTGGCCCGACTCGATTTACACGCATGCCCAAACTGGAGAACCTTAAGTAAATATAATCAAAGTTTAAGAAGCGTAGTGCTTCACGAATCCTGAACTTGTTATCGCCTAACAGTCAGTGAAACTGCAGCATTTCCCCATAAGAACGCCGAAGAACGAATAACAAAAATTCAGAAATGTGAACATATTAGGCCAGGCCCCTCGTTCCTTAAGAATCTCCGTTACTATGACACATACAATATGTTAATTATATGTTGATTTAAAATGAGAGGGAAGAAATCCGATAAGTTTCCGGGTGACCTAGTATATTTAATGTAAGTTGAAGAACACGAGCTAAAAATCTTTAGAAGGAAAACTCAAGAGCGATGCAATGAAAATACATCTTAAGTCGTCTCCTGTCTTGTTAAGATATGCCAGAGGTGATGCTGCCCTTGGTGAGCCGGCAACTACTACCAGCAAAGTCTACCCCATTGTAAAGTGTAGCCTATCCTACTGAAGAACAAGTCATGTGCCCCATACGACTGGTATCTGGTAACATTATACAAAAAATCCACATAAAGGAAAACTTGGAAATAGAGTAGTTTTATCGGCGTACTTCGAAATTTCAAGTGATTCAATGCAATTACTCTTATTTTATACAAATGCGATATAATATAAATAAAACGCAAAAATATGGTCGGTGGTGCGAGCTACATCTACTTAATAAAATATCGCTAAATGTAAAATTATAAATAAAAGTGAAAACAAATGCTATTTATGTGCCATCTGACGGTGGAAGAATGCTCGACAAATCTGGCGAAATTTTAAATTGGCTTGCGCATTTCTTATTAAATACGTGCATATAAGAGGTTACACGGTTTTTTATATGGTATCATGTGTGGGGTCGCTCTATAATATTCGCCGCCCTATCGGCCTGTGCTTCGCTCGTCTCCCAAAGAGCGACACAACACAACGAGAATACAGTGAATGGGTTTAACGTACTTCCCGGTTGCCCGTCCTCGAGAGCCGGCAGTCCGGGCCCGCCGACCCTGGTTTTCACCCATCGTTTAGTGCTCGCAGTCGGAGTCCATGTCTAGTCTTGCTGATTGTCCTTCCCACGCCAACGCTGCGTAGTCTAACTGTTCCGGGCTATCAACGCCCGAGTCTTGCTGCGGAATCACTCCGGGATTGTTATGACTGAGGCCGGTATGGCCAGGGCTCGCCGTTTCCGTCGGTTCTGGTCCGAACCTCGCTGAAAAACCGCTCCGGGGATCATCATGGGCCAAACCAACTTCATCGTCACTGCCCGGCGCAGCTTCGCGCAGCATGCTTTGTCTCGCTCCAGGTCGTGTCTCCTCGGTCTCGTCGTCTTCCACCCTCCATCTCCCTGACACTTCACTCTCAAGGCCGAGACTTCGGAGGGCTTTCGGTACTCGGGATGTCATGAGCCTCAGAGAGGACTTCCCCCATGCCAGCCGCTGTGTTAATCAATGAACTGAGGAAACAGACGTAGACGCTGTGGTCGGGGACGTCTCAGGTGTTGGCATAAGGGGCTGCTATTGGTGTTACCGGGGTGGCCATGTTGTAGCGCCCCAGAGTGGCGTAGGTGATCGTGGGACTCCCGGTGTCGGTCTTTTTTTTTTTTGCCGGTTTCAGCTGGCTCTTCCAGGGAAGCTGCGGCAGAGAATGTCGACAGCCTCCTGTCCGTCGCTCGCTGTCCCATTCACCACGATGGAGCAGGAGGCCTGTACCAAGGTCGTCCCCCCCTACGCAGAAGAACCTGCCCCTTTTCGCGTTGTTGTCGCCGCGGGCGGAAGTAAAACTGCCCGCGTCCGTCGGGCTCGCGGAGCCCACCACGCCCCTTTGACTTTTCGCCGTTCCGCCGGCTTGTCACCGCCTGTGTCGTCATCTCTATGAACGGCTACCCTGGTGGTCTGCCAGGCCGAACCAGTGTCAGTCACCCTGAACAATTCCTAAAACGAATGTCCCCGTGTCTCATTTCGGTGGACTTTCAGGATGACGCCGTCTATGGTAGTCTTTCCTGGAAGCCATTCTGCGGAGTACAATGTGTTAAAACAACACACAAGGAACAAACACTCGGCTGCACAAAATGGCTGCGGCCATGGGAGCGTCGGTCTGTAGTCGTCAGCGGTTTCGTCGGGAAGTATATTTGCAGTAGAGGCTACGACGAAAATACGTGGCGGCGGAGTTGTGTACCGTGTGACTAACTCGGTGAGTCCTCATTCTAGAGCTCGCTTCTTGGTCGCCACGAACAGGGGATTTCCTGGTTCCTACGTCAACATCTTGTTAGTCATCTTCCCAACACTACGGCAAAATCTTTTCAAGTCAGCAATGTGAACGGAACCAGACTCCTTGATTGTTTCTCGCCGAATAAGCCTAGACGTATGACATGACGCTCGCGTCTTTACCTTATAGGGTCCCTCTCACATCGGAGCAAGCGATGCGGAAAAACCAGTAGCTGCGCTGCTCAGAGGGCAAGTTTCCGTCAGGACTAGGTAACGATGGCTTAAACCCAGTCGAACTGTTGAAAAAGCGAAGGGATCTTAAGCCCGTGGCGGGATGGCCATACTATACCCGCGCTGCGCAACGGCAGCGTATACCTTTGCAACTCGACGTAAGCATCGGCGTTCAGTCCCGTCCACGTGCATCCGGGCTCTAGGGACTCATGAGCCCTTGAAGAGGGCGGCAGCTCAGCGATCAAACCCGCTTAAACCGTTCACGACTTAAGGCAAACTTGGCAGCTACAAGCCCAACGCAATGTCTTTCGCCTCATCCCCGGTGAGGTCGTGATGTGAAATAACTTATAAAAAAATGTCTTGCTGCCACTGCCACGACCCGCCTAAATGAAGTCGAAAAAGCATCCGATAAATCACCTCCGCATCTTTATAGGAACCACTCCCGAAGGGATAGTCGTCCCCCTGCCCTTCGTTGTTCGCTGGGATGACGCGGAACAACAAGCCATTTTGGCCCTGCAGACACAAATCTTAGTGTCATTAACTTGCCTGCCAGCTCTCTAGGTGTTAACTGCTATTCCCGCAATTTTTGCGACACCCACAGACAAACTCGTCCTCCAGCGCTCCCGGTGGCAGCTGCTATTCTCGCAATTTTATTGACACCCGGTGACGAACTCGTCCGCCAGCGTTCCCGGTATATTTGGCAATCGGGTCAGTTGAACACGGAAAAACAAGGACACGAAGGAAAGGACTAAAGGACCAGAGAAACACACCGTTGTCCTGTCCTTTCCTTCGTGTCCTTCTTTTTTCAGTGTTCAGCACATCCGATTGCCGACAGTATGTACCAACTAGCTCAACTAAAACCTGTAACCCGTTTCCCGGTATCCACTGCTTTTTCCGCAATTTTTAGGGCACTCACTGACGAAATCCCATCTGCTCCCCGAGCCTCGACAAGTTCTTCCTTGCTCACCCCATCACCGCCAAGCCACGAGCTTTGGTTCCCTCGTGCAACGTCCTAAATCTGCAGCAAGTCTCGGCTGTTTTTTTTTCCTGCCAGCCGTCATCCAGCCTTCCAGCGAACATGCGAGCGAACATTCGGTGCCCCATCCTCCGCCTCCGAAGACGACATCCTTACAACTCACTCGCACTCCTCGTCACAGCCGGTTGCATCACCTCCTCTCAAACGCTATTCTGGGGTGTTCGAGAGAGCGCATCTGCAACCTCGTCCTTCGAGTCCTTCCGGTACTCGACTCGAGGAGACACCTGCTGAGCTCTGCCATGAGACAAGTCTCTAAACCTCCAACTGATTTTATCTCAACGGGCATCGTTAGCGTTAGTGAACAACCCGCTCAATGAATCCGTGGGACTGACTGAATATGACCAAAAGCGGAGGCATACTGATCGGGCCCAACGTATGGCGCCATTTTTATGTTGGGTCGCTCTATAATAATCGCCGCCCTATAGGCCAGTTCTTTGCTCGTCTCCCAAGCAGTGACACAGTACAACGAGAATACAGCGAATGGGCTTACTGTACATCCCGGTTGCCTTCCTCGAGAGGCGGCAGTCCGGTCCCGCCGACCCTGTTTGTCACCCGTCATTCAGACCTCGAAGTCGCAGTCCGTGTCCGGGCCTGCGTATCGTCCTCCTCGCGCCAGCGCTGCGTAGGCTAGCTGTTCCGGGCTACATAGCCTGAGTGCCGCTGGGGAATTAATCCGGAATTGTCATGGCCTAGGCCGCCATGGCCACGGCTCGCCATTGCCACCGGTCCAGGTCCGAACTCGCTGGTGGGCTGCTCCGGGGATCCCCATGGGCCAGACCGGCTCCATCGTTCCTGCCCGGCACAGCCTTGCGCAACATGCTTTGTCTTGCGCCAGCTCGTGTTTCCAGAGCCCCGTCGTATTCCTCCTTCCTCTTCTCCCACACATGGCATATATGGGTCGCAGGGTACATATGGTTCCTTCAATGGGGTAACATGCTCTTTCTCACATACTCGTGAATGCCTGCGGATGTGAGAGGACATGTATTCTTACGATCACTAGCTTCTTGTATGACAAGCTCGCTATTAAGCTTGAAGAGCTTGCAGAAGAAAGGGCGGAAGAAATTGCAAGTACGAGCGCGTAAACTAATTGGGAAGTAGAACTCGCAAGCAAACTTTGGTCTCCAAAACGCAAGGTCTTTGGGAACTGGAGGAATTAATTTTTTAGAGCAACGTGAGGCTAGTGGAATTGTTCCTAATGAAAATATAGTCACCTATGTGCCAAGGCTTTGAGAGGACGTACAGCGACTGCTGGATGAGAATAAATTTGCTTGGATGTTGAAGTATAGTTAATTTTATTCATTATAAACAATAATAATTCCATAATCCCACTGGCAGATCAATAAAACCAACTGCGTTTAGAGTCTCAAGCAGGGGCGCCTTTATGGGTCCGGCTTGAGGGGGTGGGGGAGCTCTGAAAAGAGATGTAACGTAATGAAGTGATTTAGCGAAAAGTTCAGTTGGTCTAATTGGTTAATGACTGTATAGAAGCGCCAAAGGACAGGGACAAAGTGAAGAAGGTATCGACAACACAAAGCGCACACGCAACACAAAGTTTGTTAGAAACTCGCTGACTTATAAACCTGAATAAAACAATGTCACTTCCAGTCACCCCACCTTCTCTCTAAAAATAAGTTTTCTTATCTGACAGGGCCACAGACGGTTCACTGATACACCTATCGGCGCCCCTTGGTTTGATGACAAACGGTTCGCAAATTTTCCTAGTCGTTTTTCCGCTGAGTCGTCCCAAGATGGTTTTGTTTGTCAACGAGGGGGTGCACGGGCATAGATCGCGATGCATTGCAAACTGCCCATACGACATCTGCTTGATTGCCGCTGCGTGTTCTCTCGAACGGTCATTTACGCAGCGGCCTGTTTGCCCTACGTAGGTGTGCCCGCAAGATATTTGAAGGTCGTAGACGACAGAGGTTGTATATTCCAAAAACTTATTTTAGAGCGCAGCTCTTAGGCGCCCGGTTCCGGCTTGAGAGGCATCGCCGTCGCTCAAGCCGTCGCCGTTGCCGTCGCCGTGGGCGTAACCGCGCGTTGATTTATGGGACGTTTCCCATGATGACGTCGCCGGTGACGTCACGTGTGACGTCACGAGGGTCACGAGTGACGTAACGAGTGTCACTAGGCTCACGAGTGACGTCACGAAGGTCACTCGTGAAGGCCACGACGAAGGTCAAGACCTTCACTCGTGAAGGTCTCGACCTTCACGAGGCCTTTACGAGTGACGTCATGAAGGTCACTAGTGTCACAAGTGGCGTCACGAGGGAGGAGCGAGGGACGGGGAGAGGAGAATGAGAGGAGGGGGATGGTGGAGGGGGAGAGGGAGGAGGAGCAGGAGGGAACGAGAAGAAGGAGAGGAGGAGGGAGGAGGAGGAGAGGGTACAGAGGAGGGGGAGGGGCACACCCTCCTCTCCGTACCCTCTTCTCCTCCTCCTCAAGGGCTGCGCTCTAATTGGGCATTACAGGTAATTGAAAACGTCTTTCGTATTTTTTTTTCTTTCGTTTGCCACCATTTCTTTTTGGAGCTCTAATTATTTTGCAGAACGCCGAAAGCTTATTCGGGGGCGATAAAGCAACCAGAACGGTGCAAGGCGCCGCAACTTTTTTCAAGTTGTGCGAGATAGCATGAAAGTAAGGTATGAGAGCCGGTATTTATTTGCCTATCATTAACCTTTTGTCTAACACCTCTATATTGTCGTTTCATAACATCCGCCACATCAGTGAGGGTCTTTTGCGGAACACCTGCACTTTATAGGCTATAAACTTATAACAGGAAGCACCTGTCCATAACATGGCGAGATGAGTTTTCAACGCAGCTCCGAGGCCGGACGTAGCGATACCTTTTTTTTTTTTTACAAGTGAATGGGCAGAGTCGTAAAGTAGCACACTTTTCCTGTTTTTTTTCTTTTGTATTGATAAGACCAACAAGTGTTATCATTTGCAAACGTAAGTTTTAAATCTAGAAACTGCAAGAAGCTTTTGGACGTTTCCTCAATCGTAAACCTCAAACCATGGGAGCAGGCCGTAAAAACACCCATCAAGTCAACTGCATCGCTATCAGTGGCTCCTTAGCTGAGAAGGCAATGACCAGATAATCTACCACCTATTTTTTAAAGATCCTAAAACGCCTTCATTTCCGAGTCTTTCATGTATAGCTTGATCACAATGCGCGCAAGAAGTATCACACAGTACGGGGGCTACTCTCAAACCAATAGAAATGTCCCGCGTTTGTACGCGCGTTTCAGCATCAAAAGAAACAAATGTATGTTTAAGATAGGAAGGGAGGAGTATGATCACGCGTTCCACGCGCTCTGGAAGTACACGTTTCTTTATTGCTCTCGATACATTTGGTTATTGCATTAAAGATAACCTGATGCGGAACAGCTGAAAAAGAATATATTCAACATCAATTGAGAAGGCATTGCACTTCCCTCTAGGCCCATTCTTTAAAATATTCTATCACCGCCTCCTAGCTACGGACCAAAAACGCACCATGCGATTTCAGTTACGAGAAATGGATTCAGAGAAAGTTAGAAGTCTCGAACTGCCACGAATCCCTTTCCGTCAATATCGCAATAAAAGGGAAGTTTGTTAAATGTGTTTTTGACGCAAAAAAAAATTCAGGGACAGTTTCTTACTTGTGTGTAGCTTCTTTGCCAGATTAAGGAGCTCTAAGTTAAGGCACATTTCTTTTGCCCTTTACTTCGCCTTGGCCAGAGATCCTTGTGCTTTGACTTCACCTCGAGTTCGAATTCCTTCGCCTCGACTTCCTTCGGCCTTAACTTTGTCTTGTTAAAAAATTTTCAGCAGCCGGGCAGTTAGCCGGGATGCCGAAGAAGCGACCGAACAACAAGATGGAGCAAGGACGGGTTACCTAACTCAGTGCAGCGACGCTGCCTGGAAACCTGAACGCAACCCTGGAAAAGTGACCCAAGTTCGCTGGCGATCCAAAACTGCCGCCCCCGGGAAAGCTTTCAATGATCAGAGACATGGCAGATAGGGCTCTGCTCCAGGGCAGGGAAAGGTGCATTTCGGATGGAGTCGATGTGCTCTGCCGTACCGCCGTTCAACGCCCAAAACTGTTGATGAAAGCAGTTGTTGAGCACTTATAACGCGGTAACCTCATGCTGCCAGCGTCGGACAAGGAGGGGACATGTCGTCGTGACTCATGATTTGTACACCGGCAAAGCCAGGGAAGATGTCGTCAAAACCTTCAAGCTGGTAAAACCTGGATTTCTGAACAATGCGATGTAGAGACCCAAAGAAATGTGCTGAGATGTAGCCCTTGAGATTTGAGGCAGTTCCAGATTTCTACCTATCTCATAACCCTCCTGTCGTCACTAAAATTGCATGTTGCGTTTTTTGTCTGTAGCTCCGAGGAGGTGGTATAATTTTTGAAGAATGCGACCTGAGGGAGGGGCATTGCCTTCTCAATTGATATTGGATATGTTTTTTGCTTTGTTCCACATCAGCTTATCTTTAATGCAGTAACCAATTGTATGGAGATCAATAAAGAAACTTATTTCGGGAGCGCCTGCGGGTGGAGCTTAGAACGCTTAGTCGTACTCCTCAATTCCCATCTTGAACGTATACTTGTGTCTTTTGATGGTGAGGCGCACGTACAAAAGCGGGAAATTTGTATTGGTTCGAGAGTAGCCCCTGTACTGAGTGATACTTCTTTCGCCCAGTCTGACCAAGCTGCACTAAAAACAAAAACAACTTGTAAATAAAAGTGTTTTTAGAATCTTTAGATATGTAGATTATTATCTGGTCAATGGTCTCCCACTTCAGGAGCTCACTGAGAACGGTGGAGTTGAGGTGATTGGTATTTTTGCGGTCTTTTTCTATGGTTTGAAGTTTACCTTGGACGGGCTTTAGCAGTTTCTAAATTTGAAACTTACCTTTCTAGTGATCACACCTGTTTGGCTTATGAGACCCGCTCATAAAAAAGTGTGCTACGTTACGACTCCGCCATCAAAACTAGTAAAAAATTGTATCACTACGTTCTGCCTCGTAGCTATATTGAAAACAATCATGTCACCATGAAATGGGCAGGAGCTTCCTGTTGCAGGTCGACAGCCTATTAAGTGCGGGTTTTTCGCGGAAGTCCCTAACTGATGCAGCGGATGGTCTGAAAAGGAAATATAAGGACGGTTTACAAAAGTTTCCGAACGGTCGTAAATGTTGCCCCGAGCGCAGCTGACCAAGCAGGCAGCGCCCTCGTGGCCTAACGGTTATCGCGCGTGCCTTCCACGCAGAAAGCCAGGGTTCGATTCCTGGCCGCGGGGACGTATTTTTGTGGACTCTGACGTAAATGTTCTGGTGAATTCGAGAACTGTGTTGCTTGTTCGAGGTCAGACTGTTCTACACGCAGAACCTTCTACGCCGATTCTTCCAGAACCCCACGCGTGTACATAAGGGGCTCCGCGTGGCTAGCCGGAGGCAGTTTCGCCTCAGCGTTCGATCTTGCTGCTTCGCCGCCTTCGACGCCCGCGACGCTCTCTTGTTATCTTTCTTTTCCCTTTTATTTTTGGGCACAAGTTCGCCCCATTAAACGTTCAGTTTAGTCAGTTATTATCGCCTCATCACTTGTCATTCGCGACAATATGACCGGCCATCATTCCTTACCTTTATGCAATCTCCCATAACTTCAAAGATGTTGCGGAGCGTTGAAACGCTCCGGTTGTTCTTTCGGCCCCGAATAAGCTATCAGAATTGTGTAAAAGAATGAGAGTTCCAGAGAGGAATAGTGACGAAGGAAAAAAATAAACACAATAATAAGTTTTTGAAATACACGACCTCTGTCGTCTACGACATTCCACTACCTTTCGGGAGCGACTAAGTAGAGAAAACAGGACGCTGCGTAAATGACTCTGCGGGAGAAGATGTAATATCTATCGAACAGACGCCGTGTGGGCGTTTGACAGTGCATTAGATCGATGCCCGTGCACCCCTTTGTTGTCAAACACGTCCATCCGGGGAAGGCACAGCGTAAAAAGGACCAGGAAAATTCACGAAGGGCTCGTCATCAAAGTAAAGAGCGACGATAAGTGTGTCAGTGAGCCGTCTGTGGTCCTGTTAGATAAAAAAATGTTATTTTTAGAAGGATGGAGTGGGGTGGCGTAATGTGGCGTGTATTTATTAAGGTACCTGTGCCAGTGTGTTTTCTAATAAACATAATTGCGAGTGCGCTCCGTGTTGTCTTTACCTTCTTCACTTTCTCCATGTCCTTCAGCACTTCCCTACTGAAAAAAACCATTTGGCGCCTATATCAAAGTAAACGGGTTCATACCGGTAACAGTTTAGCTATACCGGTCACCAGTTTGTCAAAGGGGTCGCCCGTATGGCTCAAAGGGGTCCCCCGTATGAGCCATAACGGTTGCCTATTTGGGCAAACAGGTCACTCCTTAGGCAAACGGGTCACTCGTCTGATCAAATGGGCCATTCGTTTGAGCAAAGTTGTCGCACGTTTGATCAAACCGGTGACCATGTTGCACAGACGGGTGACCGGTGACCGGCAAACTGTTCCGGTTTAATCAAACGGCTCTCCGGAGCCCGTTTGATACTGAACGTACCGATCGGCGGCATGGGCACGCCTATTTCAGCCGTGGCAGCCTGTTTCCGGAAAGCCGGGGGAGCGCTGGTTCATCGGTTTACAATCGTCCGCGTAATACAAGTAATGATATTTATAATTTGATTGAGCTTACGTTCGCTTATACTGCAACTGCAATAAGTGATTTTTTATACGTAAACGTGCGACGTTGGCGAGCCGATGTTTTTGACAGAACTTTAAAAATTTGTCGTTCTTTGTTGCCTCAATTTACTTATTCAGCTCGAATCTCTCGCGCAGAGGACGCGACCGCGCGAAATAATATATTTCTAGACTCCATTTCGCCTCAATTCAGGACTCAACGAAGGTAACGCACAAACACGTGGCTGCAATAACATCGAGCATTGCGAGAGCAGGCCCGCCGTTGCAGCAGTCAAATTACGAGCTCGCGCTGGGTGCTTTCTTGGCTCGGGCGCAAGCCGAGCTTCTGACCGACGCCATTTCCAGCGTTCCAGCGTGCTGAAATGCGTACGTTTCACCTGCTTTCCGAGGCTGCAAACGCGGCGTGCAGTGGCAATTTCAAGAGAGGAGGAAAGCGCGTCTACAACCAACACCTCCTAGAAGAGAAGTCCGTAGCGCTCCGAGTCGTTACGTCACAATGTCGGAGAAGGAAGTCCATAGCGCAACTACGTGAGAAAAACTTCTGGGCATCGACGTGAAAATTAACGTTTCTTGTCGAGCGGCGCGGGGTGTTCGTGAGCGTTTATCCGACATTAATATATGTTTTAAAAGCGCAGTCTTGTACAATTTATTATATATATATAATATAAACATTATATACAACACGCTACCAAGGTTGAAAGTACCAATGTTTTATATTTATGATTATCCCCGTAACCGCGGGACTACGTGCAATCCCGCAGATCCCCACACTTTTCGAATGAACCGGTCCGCTGGGACGTTTTCTTCCCTAGTACGGGCTCCGATTTCGTAAATTTACGTTGTGCGTGAGCTACTGACGGTGTAAAAAGGAACGCTGTGACTTTCAGAAGGGAAGGGAACCGAAAGAAATCCAGTAATCTACGCTGGGAGCGCACGCGAGCAAGAGATGGGTCGACGACGATAAGCCTCCCACACTGCGGCCGCTGCTCTCGTGTGCGTGTGTGTGAGTGGTTGTTTTGATCCTTCCCGTCGTTTCTTGGTCGTCACCGCAGTCTCGGGTAGTTTTTTTTTTTTTTTTTTTTCGCTTGATACTACGGCATTTACGTGGATTCGCGGAACAAGTTCAGCTACGGTTTGAGTGAGATGTGTGGCCACTAGCCAACGATGACACTGGTCGATTATCGATTGACCTCTCTTTCGACAGAGAGTGAGACTTAAAGTTCGTGTTCGAATGTTTTCGTCACGGATATTGTGGGACTTATGGATACGATCGACGGGTGAGAAGACTTGTTTACGGGCTTTCTTGGTCATTTGGGACGCGAGTAAAGTGCTGCCATTGTTTTTTTTTTTTTTGTGATAGAATGGCATCTTGTTCGTCGTTATTCGTGTGCGGTTGCGTCGACATTTGTAAATATGCGTGGTAATATTCTAGTTTTCACTGGAAGGTGAATAACAAGTTTGTGTGATTATACAAAGTGGGTTGTTTGTTCTTATGTGTTTATTTATACTAATGTTATTTTATTGCCTTTACCGCTTTTATACTAGAATCTTGACTGTATTAAGGTAATAGTATTATTGTATACAAAACAAGATATTTTGTTCTGAGGCAGCTCGAGTCCATAGGGAAAAGTAAATTAGTTGACTGTAAATAGTAAGTTTAGTACTCCCGCCACACGGAAAAGTTAATATATTTTCATTAAATGATATGGGACTTAATCAGCTCGTGGTCTTGAGTGATTATACGAGCGTCGCAAGTTGATTTGTCGACCCCTTGATGTCATTCGATCGAAATTACATTACGTTTGCCATGTGACCGGGGTATGATGCAAGAATTCAGTGACTGCACGCGATAACATCACTTACATGATCGTAAGTGACATTTGTCTAGCCGTGTCCGCGTTGACTACGTCTACCTGATTTTTAACTGTGATCCGTTTTGCTGTGTCCAATCACTGCGTGTCTCGCCGTTTTGTCGAAGTATTTCTGTGTAAAATGTGCATTAATACAGCAATAATTGCGTGACTCAATGTTTTCTCTTATACGTCTACCTCGTACCATTTCATACCAATTATTTAGCGGTGTAATATTTTGACCGTGTAATAAAATATTTTCGAGACCCCTTCATATATGTGCAGCTTTCATTTTAGCTAATAAGACACGCGTATGTGACAAAAAGCTCGTTACGACGGTCGATCCACGCGCGTTGCTTTCGCTTCGACGCGCGCCCCCGATGGCCTTCCTTCGCGACGTCACGAGAAGAGTGCAACAGCCTTTCCTTCTAGGAGGTGTTGATACAGCGGTCGGTGCATCCTCTTCCCTAGCATTGACTGCATTGCCACAAAAAACCAACCGCATTTGTTTTTGTTTTTTATAGAATGCATGAGGAGATGGTTGGCGAGGGGGGTGTCCCGGTGTCCTGCGCCCTGACCTCCCCACCTCGCCGTCGCCCCAGTCTCTCCTCTCTGGTCAGCTCTGTCACGTGACCAGGGAGAGGGGAGGGCACGCTACACGCTGATAAGCATAGCCAGATCCGGCAGTGCGCGCGTTGGCAGTCGCTTTGTTCTTTGTCTGCTTGTTGTCCGTTGCAACTTCGTTTGTCCTGCCTGCTTCGATCTGGCCGCCTTTCCCTGCGGTTTATTAGCATGTCTCTCGACAACGTATGGGATGTGCACTAAATGTTCGAAAAGTCCTACGCGTATAGCGGCAACAAGCGATTCTTCAAAGAAGTCAGGAATTCTTGCTGTTTGGTTGGGTTCGGCAAATGACAGCTTGTGCGCCGCATCGTGTTGAAACTTCAAGAAGCCTTCCTCCTCGTTTTAGTGTTTGTGTGCTTGTCCTGCTTTGACCGTGTCGACATTTATCTTGTATTACATCATTCAAGTCCGCTGTTATTATGGTAAGTGCATTCCTACCTACTTGTTGGCAACGATTGACCGTTCTTCTACTGGTACACGTCGAGATTATTTATAGAATTATGCAGCGTCTGTTCTCGCGGAGCCGGGAGAATAATTTTTGCGAAAGTCTGCCATTATAGTCTAGAATTACTTCGGTTTTTGTTTGCTGTGCAATCTTTTCAGTTATATAAAAGCTTAGAGTGCCACTTGACATATCACAGATCGCTTGCACGTTTGTACTTCTCTACGGAATAGGCTGTAATACACGTTTATGAGAATTGAAAACAATTTTTTGTGTCTGTTTTCCTGCCCGTTTGCAAGCGCTTGCGCGAGCACATTTTTTTACGTGTTTCCTCCCTGTTATAAAAAGGCTGACGAGTTTCAGGATGTCTTAAATAAGTTTAAGATAACCAACCTTCCAGACGATACCCATTTAGGGATAGCAAATAATTTGCCTATCCGAATGGCGCGTTCAAATGCGTGGTCACGTGGCTGGTCGAACGGGCACCCGTATCAAACGGATACCCGCATCCCATATTCACGTTTGATCCAAACAGATCGACAAGTTTGCCACCCGTTTAATTCAAACGGGTCGACCAGTTTGCCACCCGTTTGAATGTCAACTGTTTTTTTTAGTAGGGTTCTATCCAGTCCAGAAAGGATTTAACTTCACGGACGAAGGAGACGTCACGGATGAGTGTGACGTCATGGGCGAGGATAGTTGTTGTGTCACCAAGAACGAGACATTTGTTTCTTAAAACGAACAGGTGCATGCCCTTTTTCCATAAAAAAGAGTCGCCCTTGAGGGCGGTCGCCCAATCTGGGATTTTTGTCTTGACATATTTCTACTAATAAAAAAAAAATGCAGCTTAAGGTAAGTCGAACATAACCGCACAAAACAAATTGATAATCATCGCTCTATAAAACGTTTTCTATTTATGCATGTTAGCAAGTACGGAATTTGAGAGCCAGCATACTGCTGCTTGAGTGTTTAGGTTGTCGGATATTCGAGCCTCGCTAAGGTCTGTCCATGAATGTCAAGTTGGTGGCCCAAGATATCGTTTACCCCACATAATGACAGACTAGTTTTCTAAAGCGCTGTTATACTTGCAAACGTCCATACAGTCAAACGCCTGTATAACGAAGCGTGTGGGACCGCGATAATTCTCCGTTATACACGTCACTTCGTTATATCCGTCGCGCACTTTAACGACCCTAATAAAGCAGATGTACAGGCTATTAAAGCGTTGTACAGGCTATTTCATAGTAGAAGCGTTCGTTGTAGCGGCGTTTGACTGTACATCAAATAAGTATAAAAAATTGCCACCAATCCCGCAAGGTTGTTGCTATAAATAACGGCACTTCAATCACAGCGCTCTCGCATCACCTAACCAGAACTTGTTTTAATACTATAATTAAAATAACTCAAGAATTCCAAAAAAACTTTTTCCATAGGTTAGTCACATGAAAAAAGCAGGTAACCGGACAAAAGCTCAAGGAAAAGAAGCACACTGGACAAAAACTCAACGGACACCGGACGGGCAAGGCTCCTCTATTTTTTTGCAAGTCGGGACAGATGCCCACCGTTTTTTTTTCGGTTACCTGGACGAAAACTTATCGGACAAAACACATGATAAAGCAAATGATAAAACATCCCTGTTTAATATTTTGAAGATTCACGAATCGTGGTTCTTGAAGCTGTATAAGTGTGGCAATAACTTCAGAAAGGTGTACGAAATGCTGGATTCACTTGTTTTCTTCCCTCCTCACCTTGCGCCCGAAGGACTAAACTATAATATCAGGGCTTGCAGAGACATGAGTGACCTGCTGTAGTATTTAGAGTCTACAGATGTTAACGGACCGCATTGCCAGTGCCGCGACACCTGCAACACACGCTGTTGTAACGGTGACGATGCGTATATATATACGATGCTGTGAGGCATGAGGCCTCACTGCGAGACGAAGTCCGAGAAAACAAGGAGCGCAAAGGCTAAACAAAAAGGGGTTCAAGAAGCTTATTGGACACAACCATCCAAGCGTCTGGAGATAGGCTGAATGCCTCCAGCAAGATCTGTCGCTCGTTGCCACAGCGCTGATCCATGCAAGGAGACGTGAGCCCCGGGCCCATTGAAGCGACTTCGACGAAACACAAGGCACCTTCTGCGCTGCGCAATCTAAATATCACACCCGAGCTTTTCTAAACCTGATTTCGTAAAAACCAGTGAGGCGTGAAAACGTTACTTGAAACTGAAACTGTGGAGGAACATGAAAACCGGACTTTCGAACTTTGCGCACTTGGACTTAAATTTGAAATCTTCAAGGTTTTTTTCGAATTTAACCCTAAAAGAGAACCGAAACCTTCGAACTTTATGTAGAAACAAATTCAAAATCATCGAATTTTTTTACCTTTATGCCTAAAAATTCCAAACGTTCGAATTTTCGGAATTTCAGATCTAAAGAAATTCCAAATATTCGAATTTTTCGAACTTCAGATTTAAAGAAATTCGAAATCTTCGAATGTTTTTAACTTCATATCCCAAGAAATTCAAAATTTTCGAATCGCTCGAATTTCAAGCTAGGAAAGTTTGAAATCATAGAATTTCTCGAACCTCAAGTAAAAAAAAAAAAAAAAAATACTCGAAATAATCAAACCCGAACTTTTCGAAACCGTGAAAGCTTCGAACTTTGCGAATTTGAAACTCCATGGTGTTCTAAAGTTGCGAACTTTTCAAATTCGAACCTCGATACGGTTGAAAATATCGAAATCTTTCGAATACGAACCTCTGTTCGGTTAGAATATATCGAAACCTTTCGAATTCGAACCTATGGTGGTTTGCGACATCCCTAAATAAATCGTCTTCATTGTCCCTTTAAACAATGCCAAAGACACCCTTCACATGCAGGTCTAGGATGTCGCTCTTGTTCAAAAGGTCAGGTTGCCGATGACTTCCTCATTCTACTCTAGGAGGACATTTTGCATCGACAGATCTGGTCTGAAGCAGTACATGGTACTTGGGAATTGGCCTCTGTCCTCCAGATAGGGGATCAGTCCGTTATGCGCCATGTGTTCGACCAACTTCCCCACGCAAATGTCAGAGAAGTCAGTCTAAGATTCTAAATGACTATCCTCTTTCCATGCACGGGTATCACCGTCACATCTGCATGTTTTTAGATGGACAGAATCCTTCCAGTCTCCCAGCTTTTGTTGACCCTGTTTTAGCAGGCAGTCGGCCATCTTGAAATCCTGGTTTCTGAGAGTCTCGCTGATTCGATCACACCCTGGTGCCATGCTTCTTATTAGCCCTCCCAGAGCAGGCTCCATCGCAACTGTGGTGAAAGGTTCTTCCAGCTCTGGGCTGTCTGCCCCCTTGTAATCTGGGTAGGTGGTCGTGCCTTTTAGGGGGTGTTCTCCGAAGACTTTTGTTTTCATCGCCTCCAGTATCTCCTCATTTTTGTCCGCAAAGTTGTGGGCGAGTTGCTAGCTTTGCAGTCGCAAGGTTGCCCTCTACAGCAGGACCTTGAAAATTGCCAAGGTTCTCTCGTTGCTCAAGGTGCCCTGCAGCTCATCGCACACTTAGCTCCAGTTTTGCGTCCCTACCCTTTCGGCCTACTCCCCTGCCTGTTTTGTGATCTGGGAGATCTTGACCATGAGTTTCTATTTTGTTTCTACCACTTCACCTTCTCAGTGGCCCTTGCCTCTCCTTCCACAGGTGAAGCAGGTGAGGATTTACCTCTGAGTTGTCTGTCGTTAGTTGGATCGTCTTTGTGTGCTTGCTCACGGCTCCAATCGCTTTCTGGGTCCACTCCTCCATGTCTGACAGCTCCCAATTGACCTCCTCCTTCCAAAAGGCCAGCCAATCCGTGATCTTTGCCTTTCCCGGCCTTGTCGTCATCCTTTTATGTCGGACCTAAGTCTGGATATCGTGACGGTTTCTGACTCTTCCAGCCTCGACACCTCGACCTGTGGGACTCCTGCCGAGAAGGTGATGTCCGGGCTGGTGTCCCTCGAGACGCTGTTCCCAATCATTGTAGGAATCTGAGGATCATTCAGCCGCATCGATGGATGTTTCTGCGCTGCATTGTGAATATCGGTTCCTTTATTGCTGTTTGTATAGTAACCCCACGCCTCATGTGAGTCATTGAAGTCCTCCACCACAAAAGTATTTTGTCCTTTCGCTACCTTTCTAACCTCCCTTAGCAGCCTGTCAAGGTCCCCCAGAGTGCCTCTTGGCGGGCTATATATATATATATACTAAAAAGGAATAAACTACCCTGCATTTTGTTTTGCGGCACGATTTCTTTCAGCGCGTGCTCTACCCTGTAACTAATTGGGTGCCGCTGGGTTGTAATTGGTTCCTTGACCAGTATCGCCGCTTTGTTCCTAACCTCTGCTATATGTGTTTCGTATCCCTTTATTCTAAGCTATCACACCGGCTGTTAGTCAAGAGTAAGCTGTATTATAGTCCCTGTCTCTTGCTATGGATTGAACTACAATTCCACTGGCAAATCTTCATTGTCTCGACTGCTTCGTTCTTCTCTCGGTGCCTAGTTTCCATCCTGGCTACTAGATCCCTTACATCTAGCGGTTGTCATCTTAGCCCGCATCCTGATCTGTTACCTCTCGTCCGCCACCGATCCACGTTGATCTTGTGCGCTGCTCACCTTTTCCATCTGAATCTGGAGATTATTCTTCATCTGCACCATTATAAAATCAAACACGTCCTTCAACGACCTAGTGATCCTGTTTATGTTCTCTACCATGGCGGTCATAATTTCTCCTACCTTTCCCTCCACCATTTGCATCACGTTTTGAGTGTCCAATCTTCACGTGTCCGTCGTGTGCCCTGCAAGCTTGATTGCTGCAACGAAGGCTCTGGCGAATACTCCCCCATCTGGGGTGAGGAACCCTAGCTCTGGGGCTCATCTTGTGGACGGGGGGAGGGGGAAGAACAAAGAAGGACCAGTGTCCCCTAGCCTTCCCCGCTGGAGGAGGGGAGCCTGGGAGACAGAGTGGTTCACCGTGCGACAAGGCAGCCCCTTTAAGGGGAAGGCTGACATAAAGGTAGTGCCTCTTGAGTATTTCCAGCGTGGGAGGGGCCCTCGGTTTTGGGTAGCATCTGCGTGGGAGCCGAGATAGCAAACTAATCACTGCGACGGGGCTGCGTGGTTCATGGTTGCCATGCATTGACAGTCGGACCCGCTGTGAGGCACGCTCGTGACTTAGTAGCAGAGTCGGATATGGGAGTCAAGCACTGAAGGGCTCTTGTAGCCGCTGGCTTTTCCGAGGCCGTCCCACTGGCTGGTCCCGATGGCCCCCAGTTTTCTTTATTTACATTCCCTTCCCAATTGGCGGTTTAAAAAAAAAAATTCCGCTTGATCGAAAGATTTAATTCATTTTATTTCGCAATGGATTTAGGTCTGAGGTGCGAAATCGGGAGCGGACAGAGGCATATTATTTTTATTTCTTCTTCTCTGGCCTCAAATCAATTATGTCTCTGCTGTATGGGTTGGCTTTCAACCAACCATCCATGCTCCTGATCTGTAAGTTATTGTAGCTTGCTCTCTAATGCCTGCTCTCTCGCCTAAGCTCTTCTCTCGCTCTCTTCCCAACCACCTAAGTAATTCCCCATTCTGTCTTTTGAGTTCCTCGATCACTTGCTTACAGTTCTTATCGAATGGGTTCCCTCACCTAAACTCCGTTGGTCGAAATTCGCCTTGTTTTACTGGCTCTCTCGACCACTCTCATGCGACGATCTCCTCTGATACATGTGCTGCTTGCTCACTCGCTGTTATGGCACACCCACCTGTTGCGTCGACATCTATGCTGCGTCGCTCTTCTTTGTTGCTGCTGCGCCGTTTGCCTGGCATCGTCACTCCTCGTTACTTCTTTGTCTCCGCTAGCGTTCCCGCTCACGTTTAAAGGTGGGGGTCTCGGCTTGAGCCTGCTTTTAGAAGCCTTTCTGATTGTCTCATATTTTTGCTCAGATATACTGCACCTGGATTGACATTCGTGGCCTTCTTGGGTCACCTCTTCACCTCACCTTGGGACATTTGCTTGTGTCCGGGTTTGGGCAAACGTCCTGCAAGGGGACAACTTTGCCACAGGCCCTGCAGTACTGTGCAGACCTGCTGCGCCGTCTGCATAATTTGTATGAACTGCCCACCTTCACACAGAAGGGCACGTGACGCCCCTCAACGGTCAGCAGCGCTGAGTTGGACTACACCAGCATTCGGGCGTGCATTATGTTGTGTCATTCCGCGGACAGTAGCTCTATCAGCTACCGTTCAGACGTCTCCGCCTCATTTCCGCTGTACCAGTCCTCTTACCGTACTGGGTATCGGTTTGAGATATGGTAGGCGCTCTAGGTTGAACTCTAGTTCTTGGATCTCTTTAACTTCATAAAAGTTCAAGGCGAAGTCTTCGCTCGCCGTGCTTGACACGATTAGGTTTTGTGCCTACCTCGTCTTGATTGTCACCTCTTCGTAGAGCACGTCTGTTTTTATTCCGCTTGCCATCGCCAGGCCTTGGAATATGGCTCGGTCTGTTCATGACGCCACCTTCATCCCGGTCCACGGAATTAAGGCGACCTCGCACTCGTCGTCCGGTAAAGGGGGGGGGGACTCCTTCTTCTTCTCTGGGAACCTTCAGTGTCTTTCTTCGGACGTTGGTTATTAGCACCTTGCCTCATCGAACCCGCCGCATCAGCTCTCTTCTTCACTTTTTCAACCTTCCTGATGTCCTTGAGGAATGGAAACCACAGGCCGTTCCTCCGACATTTGCTTCGTACTTGTTTATATGCGCCAGGCATAACGGGTGTGCTCCCTGTTACGCCTAAGGTTAGGCTCAAAGCCAGCTGCTTTCGGGTGCACAGGTGTTGACGCCCGTATTCTTTGCGAGGCTTAGATTTTCTTCCCCGTGCTGCAACTTCAAGAGGAGAAATGTTGCTTTGAAAGTACACTTAAGGAATAAATGTAGCGTTCCTCGATTCCACCTCTCTTGCAGAGTGCGCTGACACTATATGTTTGGAGATTCATTGAATATATCCGCAATAATTGCCGCAAAACGCAGGAGCGTATGTCGAGCCCGCGAGCCCCCTCCATTCGTTCCAGTTGAGAAGACATGACACACAATCTTATAAATCTCCCAAGAAGACGCAGCGTCAGCTTACAAATTACCACGTCCAGCAAGGGCCAAAGTCACCATTCCACAGGAGCTAGCCATCCTACGAGCGTTTGTGCGAGCGCAGGAGCAGAATCTCCCACGTCAAATAGAGAGTGGACGCAAAGTTTGATGACTTTGTCTCTACCACGGTGGCCTGTATTAGCTGTTCGAACGCGAACGCCGGACGCAGAACATGTTTTATAGGACGAGCAAGATATCCAGGCCGTGCCCACTAACTTATAAAAATTTACATAGTTTGGAACAGAATAACATAGTATAACATAAAAGTGCTGCAATCTCTACCCCGCAAATTGTCGCAGAAACGCATTCTCATTCGTAGGATCAAGATAAATCAATCACTTTTTTTCAGATTTCGTTTGCACACAGCACGTGGAGTGACAGAAGAATGCAGCTGAGCTTCATTTATACCTTCTTTCAATGTATAACGCACCCCTTTCTTCTTTTCGTTTTTTTTTTTTTCTTGGGGAGGGGGGGGGGGGAATTTGAGGTAAAATAAAGAAATACCCCTGCGGGTTCTGATAAAACAGGCATTTCATCCGGGCTTGGCGTCGTGTAATTACTGCGTGATGCTGATTAACGAAACCGGGTATGCAGTAGTAATCGACGCTAATAAAACACGTCTGTGAAAACATTTACACCATTGATTTTGTTCTGCCGCAAGCTAATCGAACCTGGCACTCGTGTCAGTTGAGATGTACGTCATCCCCAGAAATCGTGGATTCATAAGAGAGTGCCTCTTAGTCACAGTCATAGCTCCAACTGAACAGCACATTCTGCGCTGTTTACTTGTTTAACCTAAGACATTATGGGCGTTCAGCATTCATTCTTCATTCTGGTGGCTAAAGGTGGGATAAAAACGCGTCATAAGCGCGGCCGTCAGTGGTCCCCGAAGAAACAAACGAGAAAAAGAGTGAAGGAAAAGCGCGAATGAAAGCAGACGTGAAGTTAGGTGTGTCCGTTTTGCAGCGACGAGTTTAAGTTGTTCGAGTGCTTGCCAACTTTATATATTTACGGAGTATTCGCGCCACTTCAGGTCGCCATGACAGGGGGAGGGTAGTCCTTGCGGTTCTCTTTTCTTTGTGGATGGATGGGTGCGCGACCACACTTGGCTCTCTAATGAGCAATTTAGTGAGAGATACGCTCTAGAAATGTCCTAGTGTCGTGCTCATAAAGTGCCGAGTCACACCGGCACGAACAATAGGTAACAAATAACGTTTATCGAGAGGAGGGACGCTTCCAACGTCGCCGAGCCACCGAGTGTCGATGAGCTTGTGTGATCGAAGGACGGCGGCGACGGTGCACGCCTACTTGGATGAGCTGCCGACAGATGGCGCAACATGAGAAACGAGAGGATGCGGCGAGGCGGCGACTTGACCATAGAGTTAATATGATAATCTGGAGGGAATGGTCTCATGCATTCGGACAGTTTCGAAACGGCGGGGCATGGGCCCGGGAGTCGGTGGTCCGAGTAGGTGGTCCCAATAAACCCATGTCGCTCTCGACGCCTTAATGTATACAAGATGCAGCAAAACATCGCCTCTAACGTCTGTACCTATTCAGTTTCTAGCTTACTTTACGGAAAAACCAACAAACAACGGGAAAAGCGTATTGTTTAAAAAAATAAAGAAATTTAACACGCGCTCAAGCAACGTCATTTCGTCGCGGCAAAAAGAACGCCTAACCTTTTGTTCGCTATTAGGTACTTACAAAAGAAGCAAAGCTGAACTCAAGCTTACTCGATAATTGTAATTTTATGTTTTAATGGCGACCTGAATAGAAGATTACCAACAATTGCTGTAAAAGCCTTTATTTTACGTTAGCTTTAGTGGCCAAAAGAGTCGCTAAAGGCGTTGCGTTAGCTCTCGTTACACTATATTCCGCATTCGTTTGCAAAGGTTCCACTCAAACATGAAGACGCGGCTCCGCTACGGTACGTATATCGGAGAACATAGCCGATTGCGTATAGAGTTGCGGGAGTGAATAAATGACCTACTAAAACTTTCAGCGCGGGTTTTTTAACATTTTCATTATGGTAACGTCAGGTTTTCAAGCTGTTACATTTTATCACCAAAACAGTTCGCTTTTAGTTGTCAAATTCGATGGGAAAGTCATGATTCGTGTGCCCTTATCACACCCGGCACTTACGTTTTTTTAGGAAAAATGTTGCAGGTAGAATTTTATAACAAAATTACATTTTTGATATACCGGTGACAAAGTATGACTCCAGATTTGTTTTCTGCTGTTGATACGAAGGTTGTTAAATATTGCTCGATTAAAAAATTCATTGAAATACTTGTGCAACATTTAAAAATAATGATTGCCCACCAAAACTTAAAAAAAATCTTACCCTAATGCAGAACGCTGCAATCAAGAAATAGCTTGATTGCAATGCTTAGCACCAGTGTACTGCTCTTCATCACTTTATTGTCTACATAATACATAAAGCTACTATTTAAAGTGCTACTATTAAATTTTAGTTATTTAGACTTATGATCTGAATTTGCATTTCTCAAGGTGTCGAAGGAGTCAATTCTAATAAGTATTAGGTACGAGTAATACTTGTTTAGTCTCTCTCCATGTTTACGCGACAAGGATGGCAGTCACAGGCAACGTAGGATTCAAAAATAAGAATGACATATATAGAGATTGTGTGAACTTAGCATACCTAAAGAAAAGCGGAAAAAAAAAAGAAGAAAAAGAACGTGTGAGTCCTGTGTTGCTGCGTTGTTTGGCTGTTTTCTGTTTTTGGTTCATGTATTCCGGGCGTTCACTGCTATATTCGCATAGGAATGGGGTTGCGGTCACAGGCAGCTTGCGTGGTTGTACTCGTACCGACTTCCTGCAGTGAAATGGCCTGCTGGTTTAACGCGCTCGCAGGGTGCGTAGTCGGTAGAAGTAGGAACGAATTGCGGTTCCAGCGCAAGCAAGTGTAGCTTGCGGACCGTGTTGAGGCAGTTGCTCAAGTGCTTGGGTGAGTAGGCATGAAGTCCCTCGATGTTTTTGAGTTCGTCTCAAATTTTATCGAGGGACTTTAAGTAGGCAGGCTCGGGTTGATTAGACCTAGTGCTAAAATACCCCAGCATCGAGGAGAATGCTGGGAATGCATGTCTACGCACCGCACGCACGCGCTCACCTTCCGTTTATATAAAAAAAGATGGGAAGAAAATAACTAAAATAACGCGTGGACGTCAGCGCGTTCAAGATGCCATTTATTGTAGGCAGTTGCTTTAGAGCAGTTGCTGCTGCAGACGCCGCATGCGCGGCCCAAAGACCCGCATTTCCTGGACTCTGCTTGGTCATAGCCTCCTTTAGATATAAAAAGCCTGGCAGTTTGACGACGGAACCATAGAATGCCCGGTTGCAGATTTGGAGCGCGAGGATCTAGTAACACAGAGCATCAAAGAGCCATTTCTTGGGGAACCTGGACGTAAGCGCACAGCGTTTGCAGCACCAAGGACCCGAAACAGACTTGTTCTCTCGGGAGAAGTGTGTTTCGGCGTCTCTGCGCCAGTCACGTGGCTCTCCTCTCACCCGTTGTGTACCGCTCCCCCTTTTCCATTTCGGCGGCCGCTTCTCGTGGCGATCTGCCTGGCTTCGTCAGTATATAGGAGGCTACGGCTTGGTACTTGGGTAATTTAGCAATAGCCTATGATTCATTGAACGCTCTTTTTTATCTATTTAGGCTTGCGTAAACAAACAGTCTGTAGACACTCCTTGAGGCGAGTCTCTTCTTGTAGGACGGCCCTGTCACATTGATCATATAAGAGCTGTTTGGAGTCATGTTCAAAGCATACATGTATGAAACAACCGTGCTTAGAATTTGCTGGACTCTTGTCCGCCGTGACTTCTGTCATCATGTCTCCAGCGAACAAAATTTCCCTTTGTATGATGTACAAACAGTGTGACTGCCGCGTAAATAAAACTCTAAGGTGTTTATCCATTCATTGGTATATTACATGCTGCTGACCAAGCTGGATCGGCAAGAAAAAAAAGGGAAAAAATCGCAAGTATATACATGAAACGTACTTAAAAATAAGTGCCACTATCACGAGGCTTTTTCGAGAGTCGTCTTGAGGGGTCCCATGTACTCATCTAGCCCGCATGCGCAGTAGTGATGTCGTTATTACTTATTGTTCCCGAATACCGCCTTTGACACATGGATTCATATTTGTTCCCGCAAAATGACTGAATTCTGTAGAGATATGGCACCCAATTAATATTTGATTGCACAGTCGAGTAGCTGTTTACACAGTAAAACCCTAACAAATTGAAGCCAGCTAAATATATATATATATATATATATATATATATATATATATATATATATATATATATATATATATATATATTTCGATGTTGCATGCATTTGCACATTAATTTAACACGCAAGTGTGAGTTGGTGTGTAAATTTCGTTTGAAAATGTCGAAGTGCACATATGCTTAAAGGAAAAGATAACACTACTAAAAATCCCTTTAGGGCTTAGCGTGCACTGAAAGGCGGAAAATCATCTTTTGCCGGAAAGAAAACCAGTCCCCAGTTTCTTTCCCTCCATTCGCTCTTGCTCTCGCCTCTCCTCGTGACCCCATAGGAGCGCGTCTCTGAGCTTCTGCCAGCAGAAAGGAGAATTGTCTCCCTCTTTTACGAGTGTAAATAAGAACTTAAAAGAGAGTTTTCTCCACTCTTGCTGCTTGTCTACAACACCGACTTAAATTCAGCCGGAAATAACACAGCAGTCGAAACATGCAAACATGCTTCAACAATATTGTCGGAAAACGGGGGCATTTACTGGTCGAAAATTGCGCACATTGTTTCATTAAATACATCCTTTCGATTTCACGTGTGTTTATATATATATATATATATATATATATATATATAGAGAGAGAGAGAGAGAGAGAGAGAGAGAAAGAGAGATTTTTTTTTTCACGTTGGTTTTTGCTTGTTTCTGTTAAAAAAATTTTTTTTTTCTCCAGAACCTATTTCACCAATATTTTCAGTTCTGCGTTAATTTCGGGGTTGTTTCGCACTCGTTTGTAGAAGCACAAACAGGACGTGAAAGAAAAGCGCTCCAAAACACACGTGCCAAGATCAGCGAGGACGACGCGATTCACGTGAGGCACGGACACGGAGCGAGCCATCAGACAGTTCCAACCACAAACCGCCCGATGAGCAATCTTCAATTATGGCTTCTTGTAAATATGTAAATATATTATCTTTGCTGTTTGCACTTCTTCTGATTGTAAGCCAACCATCCACACGTTTCACCTTTTCCACAGTGATAACATTAAACTAGCATAACCTTAGAAAACACCGTGTTGGGAGTCATCCGATTGAAACATGGTCCACCGATTGGCAATGAATTTAGCGTCAACGTGCAACTTGACATGGTAGTTGATTTACCCCTTTTCTTATCCTGTTCGTACAAAGAATATAGAGTCTGGCTTACACTCGTGTGAAACGGGCACTTTAAAGGGACCATGAAACAATTTTGAAATCAAAGTTCATCCACCGCACTTTGTAAAAGATGTGAGAAAAAGGAAAACACAAAAATAAGAGCCAAACATTTTTTTTCGCCATGCAACTTTTAAAAGGAAAGCGGCCTCTTTTATATCTTTTCCCTTAGAAATAAAATGAAAGAAAATGAAAACGAAGCTCTCTGCGTTTTCACTGCGATGCATCCGCGATGCCAAAGCACGTCAGCCGAATCAACGTCGCTTATCAAAAAGAGCCTACCTCACCAGTACTGCGATCATAAATAATAAATAACCGGCGAATGTTTCTTAAATGTTGTGTTAAAAAATATTCTGATTAGTAATGTGACGAAAAT
>JABSTQ010008261.1:0-16321 GCA_013358835.2 Ixodes persulcatus | reverse complement strand
AGTTCGAAAAAGTCGAACCTGGTCGAACCTCGACCTCGGCCGGTTTCGCGACCCCCTATACGCGGGCACAAAGCAGCCAAAGCCAAAGCTGTCGAACCGGATTTTTACTTTTTAGGTCGAACTTTATCGACTGAGTCGAACCGAATCGACGAACCTTCGACCTTTTCCCAAAATTCGGCAGGTTCGACTTTGTGCAACGTTACTTATTCCTTCGAAAAGGAATAAGAAATGAAATTATTGACCGAGTGAAAATGAAATCGATTTAGACTCTTTGTAAGAAACGAATCTAGACAACACAATCCAGGATTTCGAGCCGTAGCCCGCGTGACTTTGACTGATCATTGAGATCAGTGGTTGTGAAGATGATTCCGGTGGAACACAAAGCATTAGCGGCACTAGCTGCTCGCTGTGAACTCTCAGCTCAACGCGCTCCAAAGTTCAAATGTTCAGTCTACGTACGTACACTGTAGGAGAGAACTACGCGGGCACAAAGCAACAGCGCTCAACGTCTTGGATTGTATTGTCTCGTTTTCTGAAATTTGAATACTTCAAAACGCAAAATTATTTTCTTATTCATAAATATTTATTTTAATCCCCAGAACTAGAACAGCAAACCAAAAGTACAAATGTTAACTTGTCTTGTAATTCGCCGAAGTCACATGGGTCAGGCCACTCTAGTTACAGTTTCGTTTTTGTGCATTTTTGCGCAGCCTCACAAATCTGCCACACTCCCTCACTGTCGGTGCTGGGGAAATAGAAAGTCGTATTTCAATTTTGTGTGGTTCGACGTTATTCCTCGAGTGGCAGGCGGTGAAACTGCAGCCGTTTCTTTTTAAGCTCCGGACTGCACAAACTCTAATTCGAAAGCTTGCAACGAGCGCGTTGCTATGACTGCGCCTGTTGTGACAGGTCACAGGAGCGACCGGAAAAACCGCTCTGTGCCGCGCGTACTCCCTCCTGCAACAAGCGCCGCAGGTCGTCAGCACGGCTGCCACTTCTCAGCTGCCGTCAACTGTTTTCGGCGGCGCCTCTAAAAAGAAGGGGGCGCGCTACCACTCACTGGCGTAGCAGAAAATGGACAGAGTTTTCTATGGGCTCAAGCTTCATTAAGTTTTATTTTCTCAGGATAGATTCGCAAGGCAGAGTGGATGAAAAAATAAAAGAAAAAGATGCAGTACGCCGTTTTGGACAATTACGATTTTAAAACATATTTACTGATCGTACAAATCTCGCCACACGCCTTTTCTACGATTGCAAAAAAAGACGTAATTTTAGCAGAGATGTAGCAGCGTAGAAATATGATTTCGTGATCGCATGGGCGTTGCGATCGTTCAAGGAAGTTTTCTCGGGTGATAAAAACGCGTCAAAATTCGCATCCTTCATACAGGCCTTTTAATATCTTGAACTTCAGCAACCCCAGGCTAGCGATTGTACTGCACTGACTAAATTGCTCATCTACAGCTGGGAGACTCGTCGACCGTTCAGGCAGACCAAGTTCTAGGCTGTATGAACATACACACCTTTTTTTTTCTTAACTTTAGGATACGTTTTTGTCAAGATAAAGCACCAAGCAAACACGTATGAAGCACGTTTATTTGGACTTCAACTATTATTTTCAGAGAGCTCGGGGACTCGGGTCTGTACGAGCTTTAGCAGATCCAAGGTCGGCACCAGTTTAACGAATTTTTATTTAGTCCGACGCAGACGTGCGCAACTGTTTTTGTTTTTTTGTTGTTGTTGTTTGTTTTGCGTGCAACTAAAAAACAGAAATTACTTCTTCGTTTATATATCTTAAGACTTTGTAGTTTCACGTTCAACTAAAAAAATACTTCTAAAAGAAACAGTCAAAACAGTTCTTAATTTAGCAACAAAAGTTCATTAGACATAAAATCAAAACAGCCTCCGAGGATCCGAGGTCTTGAAATAAAGAGATACGGTATCAAAATGTCTCCGGAACATGACTACAATCTTTAAATTTATTTAATAAAAAAACTGTTAGACTTATACCAGTTGTTAGAGAATACCATCCCACGCTTGTGACTCAATATAAAATACATTCCCAGATAAGGCTGTAGCTGCAATCATATATTTTGCTCAAGAGTCAAACAGAATTGCTGAAATTTCTGTATCAGCACCGCAGCAAGAAGGAAGGAGTTTGTCATGCAGAATAAATTAAGAGCAACAGAATAATTTGCAATAGAAAACACAAACAAGACATGCATTAAATCAAATCAACCAGATTCCTTAAATGCAATCACATGTGCATACATATATGAAAAAATATATTTCACAGTACACTGATGGTAATCTGCACAAAAACATTTTGTTCAAGTTTAAAATGCCGAATTCCAAACAGGTTCACCGACTAGTCTGTTGCACATTGAGGCAAGAAAATATTGCCAAACTTCGAAGCTGAAATGGAAACAAAAAAACATTCACTTTTCTAACAAGTGACCAAGACAATTTGCTCGGTCAGTCCACCTCCAGAAAGGATTCAATGCGGCTACAGCACCATCCTATTGGCCCCATCCAGTGCCTGCACAGATTGACCTCAAGCATTCAAAGATTATGTCCTTTGCTATATAGTGACTTGCCCATCTGAAGTTACCTTGGGAGGCCAAGCATAAAACTTCATTCTTAGTCATTCCACTAAATCCTTTGTTCAAATTCATGAGACATGAACATCACTGCCTTCTTTGCTTTTCCTGTTTTGTACCATAACTTGTCAGTTAACATTTTAGGATAGGCAGTAGGATTCTCTCAAACACTCGGCTAGCTGTCGAGTTGTGTTTGAAAGCACCAGATAGGGCAGCACGACTATTCTGACAAGATGCATTGTTTTTCTTTCGAAATGCCCACTGCAGCAGAGAAAAGGTGAACCATTGTAAAACATAAAATAAATAATATTCCACTAAGATGCTAGAATGAAAAATCTGATAGCACAAAATTTGATGTTTCCTAACAGAAACTGGGACTCACCATGAAACCAACACCACCGACTTTACATAACAAATATAACAATTTAATGAGACGTTTCGTCTCCCATACAAGAGACAATATCAGTGATGCCAAGTTGGAAGGAATGCCAACTTTGCATAGCTGATATATCTCCTGCATGGCAGAAAAAATGTCTCAACTTCAAGTGTTATAGCTGTAACGTAAAGTTGGTGTAGTTTGTTTCATTACTATGAGGCAAAATGACCATGCCGATATATATATTCAGACTTGGGATGTAATCCGTTACAGGTAACGGATTACTTATAATATGTTACTTTTTAAAGTAACTGTCATGTTACTTTACTGCAGCAGTAATTTGTAACGTAATTTCATTACAATTATTGCTACCGGGTTACTTAAATTACTCGTTACTTTTAATGAACATAATAAAGTGGAGCAATATGAGTAGGCGATTTAACAGCAGAAAGCTAGCAAGTTCAGCAAAATAAAAAAAAACATTGTGAAGAGGAAAGCCTAAAATAAAACACACTTTTTTTTTTGTAAAACTGGTCACTAGAACCACAATAAAAATGTGCAAGGCCTATTAGCGGCGAGAAGTTTTGGTGGCGCCCTCCTGTGGTTCCCCCTTGTGACGTCATTACCTTGCAAACAACAAGTTTGATGGTGTTTGTTATTAGCATGGTGGAAGCTTGAAATCATTGCGCTCTCAAAGGAACACTGCCAACACCGTCAAAATTAAAGTTCTTTCATTCCTCTTATTTCCGTCAATGATAAATCCCCTTTTCGACGTCATAGTCAGCGTTCGGCCAATCGTGGAAGGCCGACCACAGCGACGCTTTCGGTCGCGCACGGGGCTAATACAGATATGCAAAAAACAAAGATCAAAAAGACAATGCCGAGTAGGCTCTCCCTCTTCCTATCGCGTTTTTTTTTATCTTTTCCTGAATATGAGAAATGGAAAGTAGTATTGCAGAACATTTTTGAAAACATCGAGATTGTTTCTATTGTTTTCTTGATAAGTGTACAGTAAGAGTAATGTGAACGTAATTTGTAACATAAGGAGTAAAGTAATCTGTTACTTTTCAGCGAAAGTAATTTGTAATGGTTATCCACTACATTTGAGCCTCAGTAATTTGTAATTGTAATCCATTACATTTTTCAAGTAACGGTCACAAGTCTGTATATACTTATAAACCCAGCTCAACTCACTGATAGTACTCTCTGCAGTGATCCAGCCTTTTTAGTAATTGGAACCAGAGAGCTTGTGCCCTTGAATAGTTTTAGGGCTATGCAGAAGCAGCAACAAAACGAGCAACTCAGCATAAAAATTAATCCTTTAGAGTCTAATGCAAAGATGCACTGCGGCAAAGTGAGATATGCAGGATGCAGTTTACCTACAAGCGGTGTTTCTTTACAGTGCACGAGCACTTGGCGACCTCAACTTGGTTGTACGAAACGCACAAAGCGACCGCGAAAATGAGAAATGTTGCAGATTTTCCAAGGACATTGTGTGTTTCAGGCGAGTAGCAAACCCAACAGTATGCCATTCAAACTGACGGTAAAATGCTTAAACTATTTACACGCCTATCGTAAGAAACAGCAGTGTAGCGGAGCAAAAATAAATTTGACGCAAATGGTCCAGCTGTGACATCAAAAAGCTTACTCCCATTGTCAGCTGGCAAAGATCAATCAAGCCCAAAAAAGGTTGAAATCAAAGCTTACATTGGTATTGCTCATTGCTTGTAGAATGCTCATCAACAGTTGCGAGGCAGTAAGGCAATGCCTTGAAGAGTAAAGGAATAAAGTAGTTTATTCACGATTCACTGAATCCACAAAGAACGGAGGAGAATCAAAGAACTAGGTTAACAGTGCATGGAAATCCAGAGAACTTTGGAGGCATCACTTTTCAAAATGTTGTCACAAAAATCTAGACATAGAATTCAAGGTGCCTTACTAAGTCGAAATGAAATTAATCCATTCAAAATGAACAATTAAAGTAGCTCTATACTTCATAAAACAAAAATGATCACAAAGTTAAAGCTGCCAAAGTGTATTAAACAAAAAATGCTATATAGCAGTACTGCAGCTGTTGCCTAATTGTAACTGATAATATTTAGAACTGATAAATGTGCCTTAATTTCTGTACTTCACTTAAACAAACAACAGACATGCACTGAAGCAAAATCTTGAAACATGAAAGAATTCTTCCATACCTCTAGATATTGCATGACGTAGATCCCTCACTCGTGCATTTTTTTCCGATGCCTACTTAAATTTTGACCCTGTTCAAACATTTTCCCACAGACTTCACACTTGTAAGGCCACTCTTCACTGTGGGTTCTCTTATGCTGCAAAAAGTTACATTTCTGCGAAAATCCTTTCTCACAGGTGCCACACTGGTACGGTTTCTCGCCGGTATGTACTCTTTTGTGAATCGTGAGGTCATGACCTCTGGCGAACGACTTCTGGCAAACCTCGCAACGAAATGGTTTGTCCCCTGTGTGGGTCCTCATGTGAACCCGTAAGTCACTACTTGCAGCAAACGCTATCTCGCAGACAGAGCAGTGGAACGGCTTCTCTCCTGTGTGTGTCCTTTCGTGCCTGGTGACATTATATAGACTACGAGAGGAGTAAGGGCAGAACTCGCAGCGGTACATGCCCTCATATCGTGGCCTCGTCGGGGGTTGCGACTCAACCAGTTCGCTTCTTGGGGAAGAGGAGTCTCTCTCGCTGTCCCCATAGACCCGGAAGGCTGCTTCGGCCAGCACTGTAATGGAGATCAAAGAAACGAGACAAGGAAAGCATAAGACAACAAAGTCCACTGCCAAGGTGCAAACATTAGACAAGCTTGACAAGTCTGCGCTGCCTTCAGCAGAAAGTAGCGCATACAAAACAAGCAGTTCGACTCCTGTTCGTATAAGAAAGAGAACTTGGCAAAGAACAATAAAAGTATTAAGAAATTCTGTTATTAAGGTCATATGATATCACACTTGAGGTTAACAAAAAACCGAGGAGCATTACCAAGTCATGCAGCAACTCATTGAAGCAACTTATCTCACATCCTAATAGCCATAAGCAAACAATAAGCAAACCTCTTTTTTTTGGCTTCGGAATTGCTATGCCATATAAAGCTGCAGTATATGCCCTGCTCCTGTGGAGGTACCATATAGTGATGTATCCTCATTGTAATACAGTTCTACAAAATGTCACTTTAAACCTATGAAAAATCACACGCTACTCGAGTATGCAAGCACTGCTTCCAGTGCAAGAATGCAAAACAAATGGCTGACATCTTGTAGCCTCAAGCACCAGACAAGAGCATGCGTTGCAAGACAACTGCATCCCACTTGCTTTGTTCCGCACAAATGGAGTGGTGGTGAATGCGATCAGGTAGGTCGACCGCTTGTCCTCATCTAAATAACCGAGATCCATTTTATGCTATGAGACACTCATTGCGATGATGCTGGACTGGTATGAGAACACTGCACAGAAAATGCAAGATCCCAAAAGGTGAGTTGGCCAGTGGGAAGAAGTCTCTCTGCAAAGCAACATAGGGCCATTCGCCAGATCTTGCAATGGTTGCCAGCATTGACCTGCGAGGTTCAGAAGAGAAATTGCAAATCTACTGTCGCTCGTGTGAGGCAAGCATTTGACCTTTATGCAGCCCGACTCTGTACCTCTCATGGCACTGACAATACACATGCTAAAATCTTTTAGAGCGCAGCTTAGGCACCCGTTTCCGGGTTGAGCGGCGTGGCCGTCGCCGTAACCGCGTGTTGCATTATGGGACGCTTATCATAATGATGTCACATGTGACGTCACGAGGGTAAAATTTGCCCGCTAAATTTAGCGGAAAAAATTCCTCCCAAAATTGAGCGGGAAAATTTCCCCCCTGAATTTAGCAGAAAAAATTCACCACCAAATTTAGCAAGAAAATTTTCCCGCTAAATATAGCGTAAAAAAAAAATACCTGCTAAACTTAGCAGAAAAAATTCTCTCCTAAATTTTGAGGAAAAATTCCCAGCTAAATTTAGCGGAAAAATTTTCTTGCAATATATAGTGGAAAAAAATTACCCACTAAATTTAGTGTGAAACCTTCCCTGCTAAATTTAGCGGAAAAAATTCCTCTCTAAATTTAGTGGGAAAAGTTTCCCGCTAAACTTAGTGGAAAAATTTCCCTGCTAAAATAAAGTAAAAAGCTCCCCGCTAAATTTAGCAGAAAAAATTCCTCTCTAAATTAAGTGGGAAAAGTTTCCCGCTAAATTTAGTGGAAAAATTTCCCCGCTAAATTCAAATAAAAAGCTCCGTGCTTAAATTTAGTGGAAAAAATTCCTTTCTAAATTTAGTGAGAAAAGTTTCCCGCTAAATTTAGTGGAAAAATTTCCCTGCTAAATTAAAATAAAAAGCTCCGCGCTAAATTTAGCAGAAAAAATTCCCCGCTATACACCTTTCCAAAAAACGCTCCTAGGCCGCCGCCATGTTGCTGATGCTGATGCGGCTGGTGTGACTCTTGCACCCTCTATCAGCTAGAAATTTCCTGCCACTCTCTTGGACTGTGAAAACCCACTGAGCGCGGTTCTCTACCTATGTTTTGCTGTTTTGCATTCAATGTTTTCTGGACCCTCATGAAAGCTTCCACTTAATTTTTCTGATGCATGCAGTGTACCTTTTCTGTGTTATCGTCCACTGTGAAAAATAGGACTGGTAAGTGCCTGCCATTCACGCGTTTCTGCTTGACATTCAGAAAAAACAAAGGAGGGGAACAATGTCAAACCCTCAACGCAATTTTGCGAACAATGCCCCTTTCAGAGATAATCCGCGTAGAGTCCTTCTCAGTCACCTCCAAAAATAGTTGTTCGGATTGGGGTGGAAAACGGGTCAGTCACGTTTATTCCTTTGCCTTGGTGCTGGTGTGAAAAAAGGAAGCTCTTGCAAACATGCCCAAAAACGAAGCAATCTTGGATTCCGTCCGATCGTCAAGATGTGACTGTCGTTAACTGTGACTGCGAGATCTTTCTCAAATAAATTCTTTTCGGATAATGCCGCATCGTGTGGTACGTACAATATGTTGTTTGAATGTTAACACTAGCGAAATTGCATGTCCGTGTCCTGTCCATCGGTAAGCACGTTATTTGTGGGCGTGAAAAACGCGTGCCTTTCGGCTATCTCCTGTTGTAATTTATTTCCGACAGTTAAGCACTTTGTCGTTTGACACGCGGCTAATCGGGCGGCACCGTCAAAATGTATCGTAAAAAGAAACGACAACTAACATTCCAGTCGCATTCAATCTGTCGCACCCCCCCCAAAAAGTTTTTTTTTTTTTTTTTTTTTTAATGTGCTACAATGTCCTTCGAAAAATACATACACCATGAAACACAAACTGCAGTGGCAGAAGACGAGAATTTAGCCACCAGCAGTGTTTCAAACTGCGCCTACGCAGGCTGCGCCTATCGGAAATCACAGTCCACTCTGTTAGGGTTAGCAGGGACACCATGAGTCTAGCCTCAAACCCAGTAATGGGCTCGAAAATTGTATGTTGCCCCTGGGGGCGAGTGTTTCTCGGAAAGGTGCACATTTAGTGGAAAAAATTCCCTGCTAAATTTGGCAAAAAAAGTTCACTGCTAAATTTCGCAAAAAAATTCCCCCGCAAAATTTAGTGGGAAACATTCCCCGCTAATTTTAGCGGCAAAAATTTTGCCGCTAAATTTAGTGCAAAAATTTTACCAATAAATTTAGTGGAATAATTTCCCCGCTCGATTTAGCGGCAAAATTTCCCCGCTAAATTTAGCAGAAAAATTTCCTCGCCAAATTTAGTGGGAAAATTTCCACGCTGAATTTAACGAAAAACTTCCCCCGTAAATTTAGCAAAAAAATTTCCCAGCGGGAAAAATTTTTCCGTTAAATTTAGCGCAAATTTTTTTGCTAGATGGGGCGGGAGCAGGAGAGGAGGAGGGGAGGGTATGAAGCGAGAGGAGGGGCATATCCTCCAATTCTCCTAAGAGCTGTGGTCCAATTCGGCGTCACAGAGAATTGTAAACATTTTTCTTTTTTTTTTTACCACATCTTATACTTTTTTCATGGACACATTAATAGCAGTTTTTTCATTTCATTCAATTTTCTAGGAAAAAGTAAAGTGCAGTTGAGAATGTATTAGAGTTTGGCATCTGCATGAAAACAATTTATCAATAGAAACAAAACAATAAACGAACACATACTTTTCACTTTTCTAAAAAAAAAAAGAGAAAATTGATTGCCCATATTTAAGCATCTGAAAAACCCCGAGCTGACGGGGAAACTCAGCTTCTGCAACACCTTCAGGAAAGGCATTTTTACATGTATCTAAAAAGAAAGACCTACGATGACAAGGATATTGCAGAAAATCTCTAGAATGAAGACATTTTGACATGTATCTAAAAAAACAACCTCACAATGAGAGGAACTTTGCAGAAAAAATACTTCTGGAATCAAAAATTTATTCTACATTCCCAAGTCTTCAAAAACGGCCAAGAAATGTTCTCTTGAGTGACACTGCACTCACATCTAAGGCTGTAATAGTCCCTTTTACAAAGAAGTGCACACCCTCAAGCAGTACAAATGAAGAATGCGTGAAACCTTGAGCTGAGCATTTGCAAAAGGACCCATTGCAGCAGATTTGTGTTAACAAATAAAATAATGGCACAGTTTTAGAGTCCCTTTTGTCTCACGAACCACTTCACTGGCCATGCTTTTGCCAAGCGCCAACTTTTATATTAAGAGCATGAAGAGCTTTGAAAGGAACACTATAGCCTTGCTTACTTTTCACAAAAAAAAAACAACCTTTTACATGATTAATTAAACATCTTTACAAATAACACTGCTGACATATATATAACCCCAAAGTTTATCAAGAACTAGAAAATATATGGAGAAGCTTGAAATCAGTACAAATGGTGTCTCCAGGTACTTCTATTGTAATGTTAAGAGAGATGCCCCACCTTCCAAAGATAGCCCACACCTATTTTTGGCATGATTGGCCATTTTCTTCAGAACCTCTGCAAGATAGCCCACTTCCAGTAATTGCAGGACCCTGGCCAATGCTGACTGAGGAAAAAACGGTGTTATTTAACAGCGGCGGGATATAAGCGAACATTGCTGACTGGGAAAGACAGTCTTTGGTTTAGTGCCCCTTCTGCAGCCACAAGTTTCAAGGGTCACCAAATCTAAAACTGCGTAGCATTTCTTCAACTTTTGTTCTATGGCACACCAAAATTTGGCCCACCACTTATTTTTTATCCCATTTGCTATCGATTTTTGAAGGGCTCTACCTCTCAGGATATTACAATAGATGGGTTTCCCTCAAGGCTGGCGCATCGTCCGATTCAAGCAGAGATCAGCTCAGATGATCACTCTTCTACGGGTCCAACACTGGTACCGCCGCTCTCCCTTATGAATCATTACAAGACTCATCAAGTTGGTTGCACGCTCGACGGCTCACCCAGAAGTACTGCACTTTAATATAATATTTCCTCCAAATTCATCCTGTAGTGTCTGGCGATGCAAACGCTGTCGCAATAGGAGTGAAGACAAAAACGGCAATGGTGTTTGTCCTCTCACTGCTGGGGAGACTTCCACTAGCCCTTTTCCTTTTTTGCCAGTGGTACTTGAGGAGGGTCCTGTTGGGAACATGTGGCACATCAAGTTGAATTTGGAGACACTGATATCATAACATGCTCCAATACGCATCATGCACTATTCAAGTAAAAATAAACAATTACATTTTCAGCACTTGCAAGCTATTCATCACTCATCATCTTTCTATGGCTTTTATAAAGAGCTACGTAAATTATTGAAACTCCAAATTTTCTTTTTCTGTTTACCAAAGGCATAACCAGTGAGCTGGCATCACAATGAGTGCAGTAATGGATATAGCTTTGGAGCAGAAATATTTCTATGCCCTTACAAGCATATACACCAGCGTACAGCCGTGGTGTCATGCCACCTCAGTGACGCTGCTTTTGGCACGGAACAGGCACAGACGCTTCACTCCACACAAATCTGCATTCTGCACAAGCGTCGTGCCCACTCCTGTTGCGAACAAATACTGGATCGCTGATAAGCAGCACAAAGGCTTATAGGCACATAAGATTACACGTTTTACGATACCCAGTCGTATGCTAAAAGTCTATTATTTTGAAAGTAACCATTCGCTAACCACGCACCACGAAAAAAAAACAACCTTTGCAGCGATAGAACGCAATTACTGCCCAGGTATTTCTTCGCCTTCTACGAGTGATCAATGCAAGAGTGGCAACATGACTTCATCACAACCAGCTAGAGTCACTGGATTGTTGCCAACTGTGTCAAGGGCTACCTACACGGGGCACGGCTTGTGCTGTAAACAGCCTTTGCTGGATAGAAAGGGAGGTTGTTCCTCGCCTTCCAGTCCACTTTGAGGCATTTACTGCCGCGAAAAAGCCACCCCTTCTACTGATACAATACATGAAAGGATAAAACACCGAGGACGGGGACCGAAACAGAGCTTATTTCAAATAAGTTCTGTTTCCATTTTTTCAGAAGAAGTTTGGTTTCCGTCCCCGTTCTCGATGTTTTATCCTTTCATGTATTCGTATCTATTCACCAAAACACTAGTTTTAAATTATTACTGCCCTCTGCTGGCATCCTTGCACAAAGCCTTGGAACATCAACATGATGCGGGTACGACGTAGCCACTCACATGCTCTACTGGCTTAAGGCCTAACTCAAGGGCTCAACTGTTGATGCCAGTCCCAAATCTCTCAAATGCAAAACGGGAGAGGAGATGGCAGCGAGGAGGCATGGAGATAAGTCATACAATTTGCTTGGTTCATGTCCTTGTTGGAAACGTATGCTCACGCCAAAACGCTCATGCCTTTTGAGGTGTATTTGCTATGTACAGCAGATGTTGTGCCCTGCATGGAAAGTCTTTTAGTTGTGAAGCCAGTGGAGGCTCAGGGAGGGTCCTAATTACTAATGAAATGGTGCAAGCAGATATGCTTGCAAACGTTGCACATCGTTGATGATAGCACCTTCACCGAAGCGTTAATGACTTGGAAGATTTGAAAGATTCCGAAGAGATGCTCCTGCAAATCAAGTACACAATCATTTTCAAGGCAGTAGTATGGCACATGATATATTTTTTGGTTCTAATAAAGAAATGACCGATCGCACAAACCTCTACGGGAATGTGACACTTTCATTGGTGAGGTAACAGAACACAGCTTGAGAACAGTGTTATTTGAATAAAAAGATAAAGCTAAACCAAAATTTATTTTTGAGCCGACACCCACCAAGGCCTAATGTTCATCAAATGTCAGTTCATTAGTATATTTATTTTTTCTTTATTATGCTCTCAATTTGTGCAGCCTATAACTAGGGTGTATACTTTCCGGTGTTTATTTATGACAAAAATCGGCGGATGTTTATCGGTGTTTATTTATTTCACCAATACCGGTGTTTTTCGGTGAATTCATTCGTCCAGACGCTAAAAACGGTTATTATGGGGGGGGGGGGGGGGGGGGAATTGCGAATGCAAAGTACCACTGCAGACGAAAAATAGTCCAAATTTTATTTACATATTTTACTCAAACTCTTTCACACTCGATTATTGTAGTATATGCAAACACACATTTCAAGGCTCGTGTCTGTCAATGAAGCTCGCTCCTTCCTGTTGACGACACACAATTCCGAGAATGCCCGCTCAGCATTTGCGCTAGACAGGGGAAGCCCCAAAACATCTAACGATGCTTGGGACAGTACTCGCCAGCTGTGACTGGCCTCTGGGGTCGCTAGTAGTGATCTTCAAGATCGGCGGCCCAGGAGGACCGCTGACCTTGGAGAACAGTGGAACAAAGCTACTGTCCTCCAAGAGTCCAAGACCATGTAGGTGACAAAAGAAAGACAGCCAAAGTGCATGATTCCTGGTAAGATAATGTGTTTGACGGAAGTTTGCGTATGACTTTTTCAGTGAAAAAAACACATTGCTAGAAAAAAAATTTAGAAACCGTTTTTAACAATTTTTATTTCCGTCACTGGCAAATGTTTATTGATGTTTTCCGGTGAAAATTGGAAAGTATACAGGACCTTTTCGGTTTAAAAAAACCAGCGCTTGCTGGAAAATATGAAAGAACCGGTGTTTTCCGGTTTTAACCGATTCTGAATTTTTGACACCGGCGGATGTTTATCGGTGTTTTTCGGTTAAAACCGGAAAGTATACAGCCTACCTATAACCACTGCTAGCATCAAATTTATACTTTTTTTTGCAAATTTCAGGTTTTTGCGGTGCATAATTTATTTGTGTATGCCGAAAAACAGGGTTTCTTTTTCTCACCCACTATAATTCATAGTTCAGGGCATTTTTACAAAGGTACAAATAACATTAACAATAATAAAGACCAGTCCCACTGATCAAAGGGGTCAGGAAAATGTATCTGTCAGACATTAATTTTCTGTTATTCCATTAACCATAAAGACATTGATTCCTTGGTACTACGGCAAAATATTGCGTAAGTATTTTATGAAATGTTTGCAACAAAGCTTTTTGGACTGTCTGAAACGACCATACAACACCCATGGACAACATGAGCAACGAAATGTCACGGTCATTATGTAAGAAAGTTGAACAGATATTCAACTTAACATAGTCTTGAAATATTAAACTGTGAGGTATAAAAACATTGAAGTATTTAATGGCATTCTTGTATTAATTATATGCTACTACATCACGTGATTGCAAAACAGTTTCGGTCTCAAACACATCCAGCCCAGGCGAAAATCATTCCACTTCCAGCTGGATTATGGAACTGGAAATGAGGCAGTCCAGCTGAATTCCAGCTATATTCCAGCTGGGTCCAGCTGGAATCCAGCTGGACTGCCTCATTTCCAGTTCCATAATCCAGCTGGAAGTGGACTGATGTTTGCCTGGGAGGTCTCCTGTCGTTTGGTAACCATCATTACCATGCTGCACCTGCCGCATCAGCTCGCGTTAGTTGTTGAATGCGGTTGTGGGGCCTGATTGTGGATTAGAATTATAATAAGACATGATCCAAAGAAATAAAGAATAACGATCCCAAGAGGATTTGAGGCCAGACCTCAGAAAAATCAGTAAGAGGGAGGGACGCAAGTGCCTGACCTTTGGACTATCAGCACAACCATTTTTGGCTGTTGATTTTTAACGGTGTAGTCCTAGGACATTGCAGTTTTCCCACTACTGGATATAAAATGACCATATTCCTTAGGCCCCAAAGCGGAACGCGTATCGGGGTGGGAGGTATTGTGTTGCGAGACTCGAAAACATTAAATATAGGTAACATATCACACCTTTTATTATTTTGTACATGCCGTACGTATTTCTTTTCGTTGCAGTTTGCACACTGTTTGGCATGTCCACGTAATATGCTTGGTTAGAATATTTTTTTTTAACAAGAATGTATTTTCTTTTGTAGAGAATATGTCCATAGAACTGTAAACATGTCATCCGCAAATTAACCTTTAGCATCAGCATCTCTTTAAATCTTATACACTGATCCGAGGAAGCAACCTCTCTGTGGTGAACTATGATCGTGCATTTTAACGAGGTGCAAGAAAGAAGAAGACGGGATGCGAAAAGAAAAGAAGCACGAGACGACAGGCAGAAAAAGAAGAGGTGACAAGAAACGAACGAGAACAAAAGCGGTCTGGGGATGGTCTTCCTGGGAGCCGTCGAGGCAAACAGAAACGACTGGGCGTAACTGCGAGGGACAACCGCGGGCCGAATCGCGAAGACGATGTTCCGTTGTCCCGGACGACTCCCAGCGGCGGCTGCACCGACCCTGGAAGCCATCACCGCACCGTTGCCGCAACGCCACGTCACCACATCGTTGCCACATCACCACCACCGTCGCTGTCAGGTGAAGTGACGTGAAGTGTTTCACTCCGACCTCCACTGGCTTATTTGACTTGAGACTCACATTTGTTATTCAGAGACTCATCAACTAGTTGCTTTCCGACTACCCTAAGGTGATTGTGTGTCCCGTAGCGTATTTCATGTTTTCTTTGAATTTTTTGACGCTATTGTTTTTTTTTTAACGGAACTACTAAAGCTTACACAAAAACAGTACTTGCCTCGTCGATAATTTGGTGCATTGAAAAAGAGCTTGACCTCAAATAACGAACCTCCTCACACTCTCTATTGATGCATCCTTTCATTTAACTGTGTCTTTTATCGAATCTGAGATGCTGAAGCGGGACAAAACACCGTCCCAAAAGCACGCTGTGGGACAGCGGGACCTTTCCAGCCTAAATCAGGACTTCTGGACACTTCAGGCTTTATGATAGTGAGTTTTTCATTTAATTTCCCTGAAAATCTTCACCAGGAATCACTTGACATGCCGCTCCTCAAGCACACAAAAGCAATTCATATGGTCTATATTTACTCTTTTGTGTACCGCAGCCTGCGGTAACAGACTCCATATGGTGTCGGCATACAACTTGTAACCGTGTCCACTTGAACCTAAATGATCAAATGAATGAATCTGGGTTATACAATAAAGGACAAGCACTCCATGTAGAAATATAGCTCAGAATCTTGAAAAAATGTTTCACAACCCCTTTAAGAAACAGCTAAATTCAAAAGTTGTAGACCCAGAAAGTACATGGATACAAGAACATCACTATATATATTTATTATATTATCTGGGGAAATAGGCCACCTAAAGTCGAAAGCAAATGGGGTGAAAATAAGACCTAAACTAACTTATGGCGTGTGATCAAAAAGAAAAGTTGAAAAGAGCTAGTTTTAGATTTAGTGACCTGCAAAACTTGAGATTGCAGGGAGGAGCAATAAACCTAATTCGACTGTCGTTGCCAGTCAGCAATGTTCGCTTGTCTCCCGCCGTGGCTAACACCATTTCTACCGAGAGCACTATCGGCCAGAGCCCTCCAATTACTTTCTTTTGCTGTTTGTGAGGAACAATAGCAAGTTATGCCAAAAATATGGGTGGGTTATCTTAGGGAATGGGACATCTTTCAGGATATTACAATGAAACACCAGTGTAACCAATTGAGTTAGAATGAAGAAAAAAAGCTTACTAGTATTGCGATTCCAGCTATCTACTCGTGGAACAAAGTGAAAGCAAAGGCAACACTGCTGCATCAATTGGCCTCATGGAGTAATGAGAACCAGGACATATAGGGTAAAGTATGAAGGAATGGATAGGTGGTGTACCGAATGCCAAGCAGAAGACAAGACAATAAAACACGTAGTATAGAAGAAGCAGGGGTCTGCAGATGAGAACGGAGGAATGGATGAAAAGTGGAGTGCAAAAAGAAAGCGGGGGATTGGTTTCCCCTTTTGGGGGGAATTTAGAGG
>JABSTQ010008260.1:0-19898 GCA_013358835.2 Ixodes persulcatus | reverse complement strand
ACCCGAACCAAATCACCGGTGCGAAGCCCGTTAAAATTACGACTCAATTCTTTTCGCGGCGGATCCAAGTGACGGACGTGAACATCACGTTTCTCCGTTGATTTGTCGAAAGCTAGGACTACAGTGCTAGGATTACACCGCCTTGGACGCCTCACCGGCGAAGGGTGCCATCTTGTTTCGAAAGTCACTGACGTCACGTCAGCGTCGCGTTGTGATTGGTTGCCGCTTTGCGGTTCGTGAAAGCGGTTGGGAGAAATCGGTCCCGAAGCGGTTGGCAAAAACGCGCTCCAACCGCTCGATCCTAGCCGCTTTGCGGTTGAGAACGCGCGGATCCGCTTCGCGAACGCGGATCCGCTTCCAGTGTGAACGCGCCAGCGGTGTATCGTCTGCTCGTGATCCGCCTCAACCTCGCTTGCACCTTTGCATTTAATTGCATTATAATCTCAACCGCTTGCTTGCTTGCTTCACGCTTAGCCTTCGATCTGATAAAACCTACCGGACGGAGCGCGCGCAAGCCTGCAAGGAATCCTTCTGCAATCAACCATCCATCTCGCACGTGACATGTCACGCGCACCAATAGCCAGAGAGATCTGCGGTCACGTTGGGCACAATATCGTTTAAACGTTTTATGACTAGGCTTCACATATATTGCAACGGGCCCCCTCCTAGTATTTACAACCTCCCTGGTCGAGACTATAGAGTGCCTTCGTTCATACACACGCGCGCTTTGTTGAGACACGCGCCGCGCGCCACTTCTGGGAAGAACATGGCGTCTGAAATCAAGCTCAGTAACGTTGAGCTCAGTGCTGCGCTGTGCCGCCGTGATCTTCCCAAGGGTTGCACGTGTCTCCTGCATCGACGGACCTTGCGCTACTTTTGAAACATGAAGGGGCTTTAGGGGAGCCGCGTGTACAAATGAAGACGCCGTGTCTCAAGGGTCTCAAATCAGCAAATCTATGGTAGAAGCGTAACGTTGGTAGAAGCTCAGAATAAAATAGTAAATCTCGCGTGTACAATCCTAGACGCCATGTCTGAAGGGGTTAAAGAAAAAAAAGAAAACGTCTGTTCTTGTGGCGAGGAAAATGACACGATTTGCTTTGTCTTTTCACCTTTTCACATAGATTATACTTATCTGCGCTCATTTTCCCTTTGTTTCGCTTTATTTTTAGCTTCACAGCTTTTTATAATGTACAACAATACTACTACTAGGCTGCAAGCGTGAACTCTTTGTTAAAGAGCGCATCTCGGCTGCGCGAACTCTCGATCAGCAGGAGCAACTGACAAAGATAAAGCTACGAGCTCGGGATTCTCGCCCTCAAAAAATATCACCATTAATAGAAAAGTATTTTTTCAAAGTGCTGTAATAAAATCGTCAGCCAAACAAGAACTGTCATATTAACTGATTGTTTTTTAAAAACATGTTGAGCTTAATTCCCGAGTGAAGTGAGCAACGGGAATGACAGCGTGCTTGCTCTCTTGTTATATTAAAAATGCCAGCAGGTTGGTGGGGCGGTGTCATATTGATTATTGCTACCACATTAGGTAGGGACACAAAGTAGTCATGCAAACAAATCAAATCTAAAAATGTCACTGGCAGAACTGAGTTTATAAACATCATAGAGCACGAGGTTTCTTCTCTTTTAAACCTTTTAAACTCTTCCCTTCCTCCCCCTCCCCCGTCTAACATTGGCCCTCGGCATTTCCAGTGTGGAGTATCTGGCCCCCACACTCAAATGAGTTTGAGACCACTGGTCCACATGGTGGCCGGAGAGGTTCCTCTTTCTGTGGATGCTAGTAGAGGGCGCCACCGCCGCCCTCCTCTGAAGTTCTTCGGCCCCGCCGGCACCGCTCCATTGCCCAGGCACGTAGCCAGGATTTTGTTTCGGGGGGGGGGGGGGGGGGGGGGGGCGCGCCCCATGACAAAATGCTGTATGAGGGGGAGGGGGGAGAGGAGGTCCCAGCAAAACTGAAGATTTCGGGGGGGGGGGGGGGGAGGGCCGGGCCCCATGGGCCTCCCCCCTGGATACGTGCCTGCCATTGCCTTAGGCAAAGCCCTGTGTGACGACCGTCGTTTTAATTATATTTCTTCAAAATAATATTTCCGATGTCTTATGCTTCAAGAGTGTCATAAAATTGCCTGGTTCTCTAATTGGTTAAGTGGCGCGGTAGCACCTTCCGCCGTTCCGAGCGCTCTCACGCTACAGTGCCGCTGAGACAGGAAATGACCACCCAATGACCCAGGTGAAGGCGACATCCTCAAATATTAATAAAGCAATCCACTCACTTAATCCTCACCCCCTTTACATCACTATTCTTATTGTAATCCGCTTAAAAAAAGGGGGGGGGGGGGTGCAACAATTTTCGGACTTCGGTCAAAAATTTGTGGAAGTTGCCCTCTGACACTTCTGAAGTAAAAAAAAAAAAAAAAAACGATTTCGCCTGCGTGTTCTAGTTGTTGTGTAAAAAGAAAAAGAAAAACAAGAGATAAATATTGGCATTTCTGGCACCCCTCAACTCACAACCAGTGTTCAGGGTCACACCTGCTCGCACTCCTAGTGATGTAATTCGGGGTCGGGTTGCCGTGTAGGTTCCCGTGTGCTCTCTCGGAGGACGGACGCTCCCTCTCCCTTTCTCTGCTGACATTAGTGGTCGTTATGCTGCAGCTTAGAAGCCGAGCGAGGTCGAGTAAGCTTCTCGCCGTAGTTCCTTCGGCTGCCACTCGCGGCCGCAGGTGGGGGAAAAATAGGTCGACTTTTGCTTGGCGATTATGCAGCGGAATCGCGACATTTTTTAATTAAGGAGATGTTTTTCCGGCGTTTTCTCCCTAGTCTCCGATTCGCCTGAAAATTTCCTAAACACACGAACAAACATCGCTGAAATAGTAACCCAAATATTTGGCCAAAATAAACTTTTTTCGCGAAGTTATTGAATTTACAATATCGGTCCTGACCGTGTTTTCCAAAGTGAAAAGCTCTACTGGCAACAATGAAAAAGTGACGTCAGGGGTAGAACACTATATAGCTCCTACGGAGCAGAGTAGCGCAATCCTTTGATCCGCGTGTTTTGCCGACAACATGGCAGACAGAGCAGCTCGGCGCGAGTCACGTGGTACTCAGGGTTCCAGGAGGCGGCCCGCCCGGCCCGCCCTATGGGAGAATACATGGAGATCGACGCAACACGGCTGATTAAAAAATAAACGCCGAGTTCACACTTTTGGAAACTAGTCTGTCGTAAAGTTGGTAAAGAACTAAACACTTTATCGAAGTTTTCATAATATCGGATGCGTGTGAAAATTTTGAGAAGGCGATTTCCAAGGCAATGGTGTTTGGAGCAGACGATTTTTGTACGCAGCGGAGATGGGCTTTCTAGATTGGCCGGAGCGAATCACGTGAAGGGTGTGACGTCGCCGCGTCGTCTGCTGCATATTGCCGCTCAGGCAATTTTTTTTTTTTAAATTACGTCTTTACGTGACACACAGCTTAGCGCAAATTATTCTAAAATGTTCCATTATTAGGTCAAAAACTATTGTCGTTCCGTTCATCCCCACAATATTGAAGAAATAACGATTTTCTCACGTTTCCCATGCATTTCTGACCGGAGTAGGAACCTCCGGGCGCTCGCCTCTCGTCGCCGAGAGATGGCGTTCAAGATTGCGCTACTCTGCTCCAGGGGAAGGCGGGGGTTCACTCCTTGGGCTGTAGATCTTGTTCCCAACCAACGTTACTAGAACCACTCAGTTGGGAAACTGCCATAGAGCCTGCTTTAAAAAAGTGCCTCCGATCCGTACTCGAGAACCGAGCTAATGGCGATCGCAACGCCGCCAGTTCTCCTGCAGCGTCCACTCCGGGAACTGCACGGCTGCACGTCAAGTCGGGCAAGGACCGGTGGCGCCATCTCGCAATACTACTATACAGTAGCTATGTAAAGCAGCTTTCATGTTTTAACTCCCCGCTAAAAGGTGGCGCTGTTATCGTATTTAGCTCGGTCTCGGTGGACGCCAGCGGCCCAGGTTTCAAGGATGAGTTTCCCAACTGAGGGTTTTAGTAACGTTGTTCCCAACTGATTACAAACAGTTTCATGGTGTCACAAGAATGCCTTGGAAGGTCGCTCCAGCTCCCGCGCGGCAGCACGAAACAAATGCTCGGCAGAGTTAATTTTTAGATTGCTGGCTCCATCCGGAGCCTGCCTTCCTGTGACATCACGGCGTTGAAAAGCGCGGGTGTATTTGAATCTTGGTTTTGGCGTCATTTTCATTTGTCGATTTTACAATAACTATTCTGAATTTCGCGATACTAAATAGCATATCGGAAAGAGTAAAGGCCGGTGATTTCGAAAATATAGTTACTTGGTCTAGCTCAAAAAATCGCCGGAGTACCCCTTTGGTCATGAATTGTTTTTTCTTTTATCTTCTTCCCCCTTAGCTTAAAAGAGAATTCAGAAATCACGGTCGTGACATGCTTGGACACCGGTGCGATGACTCCAAGCTTTCACTGTGCTTTTTAAGCGCACCATATAACTTGTCATTCGCAAGTGATGATAAGTTCCGTCAGGGCACTCATTGACCACGAACGCGAATCCAAATATTTGTTGACGGTTTGGTCGTGGACGAGTGCGTACGTCCGAGTGACGCAGTTCTCGTGTCCAATGCGTGAGCTGGAGTTCGCTGACGTAACGTTGGCAAACACCTTACTACGCTAGGAATACTAATTTAACTGTTATATTGTCCATACGAGCAGCCAAGAAGCGTGGAAAACGTGATTTCCATGCTATATTCTGTTTTACGTAATTTTGTATTGTAAGTACATCGAATAAAGTGCTTTGCCCCATTCGCGTATTTGGACGCGTCATAATCAGGTAACGAAGCCTTGCTAAGATCGGACTTCAGCCACGTGGGTAGCACGTGAACTACCCGGGTGGTGCACGAAAGCACCCGGTGTCAAAGGCCCCGTGTCAAATGCCCCGCGGCGAACGCCCCGCCATTTTCCCCCCTCTTTCAAAAGCCCCAGTTTCAGAAGCCCATGACGCGGATCCCCCGTGAGGTGGCCGGGTCCCCAGCGTGAGGGCGGAGATTTCTGCTTTAAAAAATATCGGTCACTGGCAAAACATTTCAAGTCACATATCCTTTTATGAATAATCATTGAACCAAAGCTTTCGTCAACTCGGAAGCACGCGCGGTTTCACAGTTCTGGCAAAGTGGGTTCTGTCAAAACTGTTCACCCGCAGCTCATGGCGCCTTACTTATTACGTGCAGCACCGAACACCATTTTCTATTCTTACGTCGTTCTGAAAATATTTGTATCCATTTATGTAGGTAAAATCTATAATTTTTGCGTCTGAGTATACTTATTGACCGCGGAGTGCGTCGCTGGTTATGCAGATTTATGCAATTGACCATTTGTACCTAGACCATTCTTAGTTTTTCTGCGGTTCAAGTTAACCTTATTTTGTTGTTTCTTTCACTCAAAATACCTTTCGCAGAACCTGAACGGGTGAGGTTAAGGCATGGAACAATGCTGGTTGAAGCACGAAGAGGGTAGGGCGAGGACAGTGAGGACGGGGCTTTGGGCACGGGTTAATTGAACGCGGGGTTTTCGAAACGTGGGGCGAATGACGCGGGTCTTTTGACACAGGAATTTTGCACGCGGCGCAATCGGTCCGCAACTTCCCACCGCGAATACAGACGATATACCAGTTCACCATAGTACACACTTTGTTTTATATTCAGAAAAAGGCGGGGAGAAAAGTTCTAGTCTCACTTCTGAACCTCGCAAACGCCCGCAAGCGTCACCGATAATTCGTTTTCCAGATGTCTGAACAAAGAAACAAGTGCCACAACATCTTGATATGAAGCACGCACAAAAAACACATGAAAATGGTGCCACCTGGTCTTCGAAACAGAACCCGACGTTTTGTTACTTTCAAAACTTCCCGACAGATGTCGGGACAGCCGCGCTCCCCATAAAGATGATTTTGAATTTTAACTCCACATAGCTAACAAATACACCTCACCACGGCAGAGCAGCCTATTTCTCCGACCCCACACGCTCGACGTAACGCAAACACCACAAAAAAGAGGTGATATATATATATATATATATATATATGACGCGGGTCATATATATATATATATATATATATATATATATATATATATATAGGTATTGCCAAAAACATACTAATTAGCCAGCTAATTACTTAAAATTTGTTAATTAACTTTTTAGTTAGTGGAAATAGACATATGGTTCCAATTAGAAAGTTGCTGAGCGTTATCGAAAACCACTAGATCAGTCATTTTCAGAAAGACTTTGAGCGCGTGAGAAGAGTAGTAGCGCACTAAAGTTACCACTCGTGGAGCAGGTACAAGGCTGGGGCTAGATAAGAGGCGGAAAAATCGCGCGGGCGCCTTACCGCAACCGCTAGCCTTGTACCTGCTCCACGAGTGGTAACTTTAGTGCGCTACTACTCTTCTCACGCGCTCAAAGTCTTTCTGAAAAACTGATTTAGTGATTTTAGATAACGCTCAGCAACTTTCTAATTGGAACCGTATGTCTATTTCCATTAATTAAAAAGTTAATTAACAAATTTTAATTAATTACCTGGCTAATTAGTCTGTTTTTGGCAATTCCTGACGTCCGCCGTGGCTGGTAGTTTGTTCCCCAAGACAGTTTCTTCTTTTTTTTTTTTCAAACGCCCTAATTTTAAGATTTTTGAAAGTCTCATGGGTTGCACATGATGTCATTCAAAGAGCGCTCCGATGACCACCAGAGAAGAGGGGAAGAGGGAGCTCCCATCTTATCGGGATCCTCTTTTGTGCCTCCCGGATCCGCACAGACGTTGTTATTCTCCTCCCAGAAGATTATAGAAGATTAACCCGTCACTCAAAATTCTTACAAAAGCAGCTTCCCTCTCCTCGCTTACATGGTGGTCAAAAGAATGCGATGTGACGTCAGTGCAACCCATGTATATATACAGTGTGCTCCACAAAAGGTGAACAAATTCGATATTGCGAAAACTACGCATCGCACCAAAAAAAAAAAAAAAAAAAAGGGCTTGTGTCGTTTGGTCCTAGGCCAGGGGCCTATTTGAGGAAAATTTTTAAAGTTCGGAATAATTAAGTTGTTAATTATTTTTGCGTAATATTTTTTTTTTAAATATTGGGTTTAAGGGCATGGTTTCAATAAGAATTTTGCTGAGCATCAGCGAAAAAAACTAAATCAACAAATTGCAGAAGGATAGGAGGCACGTGCGGTATTTTACGGCTTTCTGAAAAACCGCACAACTTCAGACGTTTTTTTTTTTTTTTTGGTTTTGGTTTGCAATTAGAGCGCTTCTCGGATCCGACAGCACCGCACCTCGTGGAGAAATAGTGCAACCAGCCTTTGCTGCGTTGCCCGAGGACAGCGCAGCAGAGGCTGGTTGCGCTATTTCTCCACGGGGTGCGGCGCCGTCGGTGCCGACAGGCGCTCCGATTGCAAACCGAAATTTAAAAACCCGTCGAAGTTGTGCGGTTTTTCAGAAAGCCGTAAAATACCGCACGTGCCTTCTATCGTTCTGCAATTTGTTGATTTAGTGTTTTTCGATTATGCTCAGTAAGATTATAATTGAAACCATTCTCTTAAAAAATAAAATAAATAAAAATAAAAAAAAAAGAGTGGGATAATGTAAACTCATCAAGGGCATCCGATCCTCACACGTGTGGAGGAAGACACTGGTGGAAGGCGCCTTGAACGTTGCCCTAGAAAAGATTTGCAATGCCTAGAGTAGCTGCATACACGTGTCAAGGCATGCACGTACCGCTTTCTGTGTGAAATTTAGAAGATCATCGGTGAGTGCGTGCCGGCATGTTCAGAACTGCAACCGTGGACTGGGTGGCTCCTACACAGTGCGAAAACTGATTCACAGTTACGTCGAACTAGTAAAAAAGTGTACAGCCTTCGGAAAATGTGGCATCGGTGTTTCTGTGTTTTTTTACTGGTTCTATGCGCGCGTTTCTACACTACCGAGGTGCAAGAACTGTGCAGTCAACCGTCGGCGACCTGCAAGATGGGAGAACAAAAACCCGGCGCATAATTCCAGAAGGTTTATGTACAAGATTTGAATGCTGTGAGAATTTATCATTTAATCGTAATAGGCTGAATAATGAGTAGCTACCCTCGCTTACTTTGTGCCGTTCTATATAGAAACAATTTCGATATGTTGCGTGGCCTTTTGATTTGTATACACTTGTTGCTCATTGTTTTGTAGTGTGCTTATATGGCTTCTCTCTTATTTCAAGTTTTAAATTACGATGAATATCACAAGTTCGCCTAGTTTGCGTTCCTTTTTGAAGGCGTAAACGAAAATAAACATTTATTATTAAAATCGTAGAGGTGCACAATGCCGGTAAGGTTGCTATATTTTAGTCAAATGAGCACACATTTCGCACGATTGCGGCTCAAATAGAGAACATACAACTAAAATATTACATTTCTAGATTATATTTTCTAGTAGTCGACTACTATATCTAAAATAAATTTAAAAATAAATATTTACAAAATTGTGATTTTTGAGAAAATCGACTTCAAACTTTCAACATTTGTTTTTTTCTCACAACGTTTACGTGAAGCTGGCGGAGCGGCTTGTCAACAAATTATAATGGTATTATTATATCTATAATGGGACTGGAGGTCAGTTTTTTAAGGAGAGCGCCAATTGTACACATTTTTTTTACGAAAGAGTTACACATAAAAGACAGAACACGGATTATTATAGGGCAATATTTGCTTTAACATTTAAAGAAAAAAAGTTTTATATTTGGCTGTAAAAAAGCGGCGACCAGTTGGCCTCTTCGATATATATATATAGATATATCGAAGAGGCCAACTGGTAGGTATATATATGGGTGATTTCATCTCAACTCAGGCACGGATTTAGGGTCGAATTTTTAATTTTGACGAAAAAAATATATGTTTTGGGGCAATTCCAATAAAAAAAGAAGACGCAAACGGCAATGTCGTCGGATTTTTTGTTCTCAAGTTATGGACCGTTGAAGCGGTCAAGGTGGAAACTGACGTTTTTCCAGCTTATCGGAGGTGCCATATTTCACTCCATCCCTTTTTCATACTTATTACGCTACATCAATATAACTTTTTGGGAACACTCTAGACATAGGCTTTTTCGTGCTAATTAAGTGTCTAGGTAATAACATTTTTAATGATTTTTGTTTTATTTGTCAAACCGCCTCTCTGCGACGATGTTTGACGAAGTTCAACAAGCTGTGCAGTGTGACCTAATCAACATATTTTTATTATCTTTATATCACCGTAAAGTTCCAATTAAGCTCTTTCTTTTGCGTATACTTTCAATATTTTGCGATAAGTATATAATTCGCTACATGAGCCTGAAAAACGAAAATTAAAAAAAAAAAAACTAGCAAGTTTGGAGTCGATTTTCTAAAAAAACCCACTTTTTATTTCTTTTAGTTTTTATTCACAGGTAGTTGATATAGCAGTCTATCAGAAACTACCAACAGAAATTGTAATATATTGTTTGTATGGCCGCTATTAAGACTCGAATCTCGTGCTATGAGCGTTTTGAACGGGACTTCGCGCAGGCGCTCTGCTGAGCAGAAATTTGGCCTATGTAAGGTTTTATATTTATCGTTAGCAGTTACCTCAATATCCAACCATAAACATTAATAAAACTTAAAGTAGTGTACTTAAAAAAATTTACTTCGAAGTCCGTATCCACAAGTGCGGGCACAGCGCTTACTTCCTCCCAATACGGGGGAATGCAGATCGTTAGAGAATTCCTCTGGGGCCTTTTGCTTTCGGCTTTGAGTTTGAAATACCGAACTTGACATGTAATTTTCATATTTTCTTATGTCAAACAGATATGCAGTGCATATACATATGTACGATTTAGTAACTGACGCTTAGGAAGTACGGTTTATTTTGTGCGCGTACGGACTCTTTCTTAAAATAACAAGCACTTCGTAGCGTGTAAGGCTGCTTCAATCGTGTTAGTAACGTGTTTAGGTTTCATTTTTATTTTCAGTGATTCATGCCGGGTTACTTAAACTTTTTCCTCTTGACTTAAGTTTGTCCGGGAGTCTAGATGTTACGTATCTTCTCCGTCAATACATAGGGCGAAGCTCACACACCTTCCAAATCACGCCAGTGCCAAGTAAATAAATATTGTTAGGATAAATATTGTTGCTTTACTGGCTTTTATGCTGAGATATTGAGGTAAGTACTAACATTAAATAGAAAACCTTACATAGGTCAAAATTCTGCTCAGCTGAGGGTCTATGCGAAGTCCCGTTCAAAACTCCCACAGCACAAGATTCGAGTCCTAATAGCGGCCATAAAACAGTATATTAAAATTTCTGTTGGTAGGTCCTGGCAGACTACTATATTACCTAAATGTAAATAAAAAATAAAATAAATAAAAGGTTTTTTGTTTGGGAAAATCGACATTAAACTTGCAAGTCTTTCTTTAGAAAAAATTGCAGGTTTGAAGACGATTTTCTAAAGAAAAACCCACCTTTTATTTCTTTTATTTTTTATTTACATTCAGGTGATATAGTAGTCTGCCAGGACCTACCAACAGAAATTTTAATATACTGTTTTTATGGCCGCTATTAGGACTCGAATCTCGTGCTGTGAGAGTTTTGAAAGAGTCCGTACGCGCACAAAATAAACCGTACTTCCTAAGCGTCAGTTACTAAATCGTACATATGTATCTGCACTGAATATCTGTTTGACATTATAAAATATGACATTTACATGTCAAGTTCGGTATTCCAAACTTAAAGCCGAAAGCAAAAGGCCCCAGAGGAATTTTCTAACGATCTGCATTCCCCCGTATTTGGAGGAAGTAAGCGCTGTGCCCTCACTTGTGGATACGGACTTCGAAGTAAATTTTTTTAAGTACACTACTCCAAATTTTATTAATGTTTACGGTTGGATATTGAGGTAACTGCTAACGATAAATAGAAAACCTTACATAGGCCAATATTCTGCTCAGCAGAGCCCCTGTGCGAAGTCCCGTTCAAAACGCTCATAGCACGAGATTTGAGTCTTAATAGCGGCCACACAAACAATATATTACAATTTCTGTTGGTAGTTTCCGATTGACTACTGTATCAACTAACTGTGAATAAAAAAAAAATAAATAAAAAGTGGGGTTTTTCAGAAAATCGACCCCAAACTTGCTAGTTTTTCGAAATTTTCGTTTTTCAGGCTCATGTAGCGCATTATATACTTATCGCAAAATATTGAAAATATACTCAAAAGAAAGAGCTGAATTGGAACTTTACAGTGATATAAAGATCATAAAAATATGTGGATTAGGTCACACAGCACAGCTTGTTGAACTTCGTCAAATATCGTCGCAGAAAGGCGGTTTGACAAATAAACAAAAAATCATTAAACATGTTATGACCTAGACGCTTAATTAGCATAAAAAAGCCTATGTCTAGAGTGTTCCCAAAAAGTTATATTGATGTAGCGTAAAAAGTATGGAAAAGGGATGGAGTGAAATATGGCACCTCCGATAAGCTGGAAAAACGTCAGTTTCCACCTTGACCGCTTCAACGGTCCATAACTTGAGAACAAAAACTCCGACGACATTGCCGTTTGCGTCTTTGTTTATTATAGGAATTGCCCCAAAAACATATATTTTTTTCGTCAAAATTAAAAATTCGACCCTAAATCCGTGCCTGAGTTGAGATGAAATCACCCATATATATATATATATATATATATATATATATATATATATATATATATATATATATATATACCAGCCTCTGCTGCGTCGCGCGATGACAGCGCAGCAGAGGTTGGTTGCACTATCTCTCGGGGCGCGGTGCCGCCGGGGCCGAGATGCGCTCCGATAGCAAACCGAAACTTAAAAACCCGTCGAATTTGTGCGGTTTTTCAGAAAGCCGTAAAATGCTTCGCGTGCCTTCTGTCGTTCTGCAATTTGTTGATTTAGTGTTTTTCGACGATGCTGAGCAATTTTCTTATTGAAACTATGCCCTTAAACACAAAATTAAAAAAGTTAATTACGCAAAATTAATTAACAACTTAATTATCCCGGACGACATAAGCCTTTTTTCGTTGCGATGAGTAGTTTTCGCAGGAGCGATTTGGCCTGAGTTCTCTGAAACACCCTATATATATATATATATATATATATATATATATATATATATATATATATATATATATATATATATATATATATGTAGAAGTAGAAGCCACCGAGGGTCAAACAAACTTGGAAGGTTTAATTCAACAAGTATAAGTTATACAGAAACCGCGACGTTTCGAAGGGGGACCCTTCTTCCTCAAGCGTGAGAAAGAAGGGTCCCCCTTCGAAACGTCGCGGTTTCTGTATAACTTATACATGTTGAATTAAACCTTCCAAGTTTGTTTGACCCTCGGTGGCTTCTACTTCTATAAAAATACGCCTACAGCCTACTTAGCCCCAATATATATATATATATATATATATATATATATATATATATATATATATATATATATACAGACTTGTACACGTTACTCAAAAATAGTAAGGAATTACATCTACAATTACTCGAGGCTAAATTGTAATTTATTACAATTACAATTACACTCCAATAAAAGTAAGTGACCATTACCCCAAAAAGTAATTCGTTACTTTCGTGGCGTTACTTTCAACATTATTGCCCTCAAGTAAGAAACAAAGGAAAGAGGGTTATTCAAGGTCTTATTGTTGCAACCTGTTCCATTTAATGACCTTGAGTATTTTGAGCAACAGCTGACTATCTAAAGTCTCGTCTGACATTTTGCGTTATTTCTTACTCAATATCTCGACTGCTACTCTGAGCACCCTTTGAACTGAAACACTGCATGGGAGTGCCATATTGTGCCTCACGAATGCTTTATGCTCTGCATTGAGATTTTTCAGCGAACCAATGGAAGTACTATTTACCTCGAAGATAGAGCAAAGCTTCCTCGTTGCAGCCGTTGCCTGATTATATTCGAGAGTTTTAGTAGATCGTTCCGATACCTCCGATACCCCCGATAACGATATGATGATTGCCCAAAGGCGGCGGCGGAGTATATCCGGTATCGTTATCGGACTCATCGGGGCGATCTACTAAAATCCTCCATTGTTGGAATTGCAAAGCTGTAGAAGTCATAAATCCAGCCAAAACTAAAATAAGAATTATGTCCATCTTACTATACCGGCATATATTGCCAGACAATAGCAAAACATAGTTGTAACAGTAAGCTGATAATTCAATAATGAATAGGTTTGGCTAAATATTCTTTTTTTGGTTCTGAACAGGTCGAGCCTCGGTTGAGACGTTGGTGAATAAAAAAAGTTTCCAGTAAATAAATATAAGTAATAAAAAGGACACTCATGACAATAATTATTAGGACGGCGGTTAAAAAAAACAAGGAACTGTAAACTCACGTTTGCCGTGTGTACCTTTCTCCATGCTGTTCAAAAACGCACGGAGCACGAACCGACTGCAGTTTACTCCGATGTTCTCCAGATAGACGTCCGCTGATGCCACGGGCAGCGAAGGGTAAGCCGCACTATGGCCCCACTCACGAGTTTCACTCTCTCATCAAGCCAGAATATCAAGTCTACGTCAGCCACCATTATGTTATATTTGTAAATATATCTGCTTGAGATAAGATGCGTCCTGCTGGGGTCAGTACAGGAAGAAGAAAGGAAGACTATTACCATTCTCGAAGTGCTCGCAAGAAGCTGACTCACAAAAAGGGTGACTGAGATGCAGATAACCTGGCTGGAATTCACAAATAAAGTGGGCCAACCCTAGAAGCTGGACTACAACAAAGTAAGGAGCTTTTAAAACAGGGTCAAATAAGGTGAAAGAAACATAAAAAAATACACCCTGTTTTCGAAGAGAAGACGATAAGGGTGCAGCTACGAACGAGCATGCATGCTTGTGGCAATAACACCTTCACATATTATCACATCTCTTTTAGTGCATTTTAGGGTAGACGGAGCGTTGTCTCGTGTTGCGACGTTATGAAAATGGTCGCAGTCACTACAACCGAGAAGGACATTGTTAATTCTTGTCTGTGCACTTACCGCCTCGAGCTTCTCGAGGAGGCATACAATCACTTGGTGCTTCGATCGCAAAGAAAAAAACCAGGGGACTAAAAAAAGCGGATAGAACTTGACCCCCCCCCCCCCCCCCCTCCCTTTTCTTTCTTTTGTAGAAATGTTTATTTGGATTTTTTGACATTGTTGTTAGGTTCTAAAAAAATAGGTCCAGGTTCTTGGTGTTGCAAAAAAAAAAAAAAAAAAATCTTCGCGGAACTGAGGAGTGCCAAGCCTCGTTTTGCGCTGGTCAATTCGCGTGACAGTGACACTGCGCTCGACATAACCCCCCCCCCCCCCCCCCCCCCGGAAAAAACAAAAAAAAAACTTTCTTTAGGAAGGGAGGTGGGGAAGGGGGGGGGGGGGGTTGGCCCTGAAAAAAAAATGTAACGGATTACAAGGAATCCGTTACGTAAAAATTGTAAGGGAATTACTTTAAAATTACTCTAGAAAATATGTAATTAATCCGTTGCTAAATTACTGATAAATGTAAGGGATTACAAGTAATTTCGTTACTTGTAACGGATTACGTACAAGTCTGTATATATACAACGGGCATGGGGGCGGGAGGCCGAAGGCGTGGGTATATAACTGGGAAGAATAAAACCCTTGGTGAAAACAGCAACAACGGACGATTTAATCTTCGACGTTTCGGCCGGAGTCCGGCCTTCGTCATATATATATATACATGTATTTTACATTATATAATTGATGGCTACGCTAATTAAATTTAATGACAATCTGTCACTTGTTAGACGCTGTGCCAAACAGTCACAACGGGTCGGTTGCGCTGGCTGGTTCACACACTTGCCCGAGTCCGACCGTGCGCACCTGCAACGGCTTCCGACGTAAATCTTGTTACGGGTTGGTATGGCAACGGGGTTTTAAGCCGCTTACGACCGCCATTGCTGCTGAGCGGCGCGGTCGTAAGAACCGAGCGTACGACCGAGAGAGCTACAAGACCGGTTGAAACCTCTTAAAATGTCTTAGGACGAGAGAACACACTGGCACGCTGGCGCCATCTATGCGGTTACCCTGGAACTGCATTTCACAAGAGCGAAGGTTTTGCGGGATTTCCGAGGTCAAATGTGCGTAATACCTAGAAGAAAGGCTCGTTTATAACGTTGACAAAAGTTTTTCGAGCCAACAAAGAAAGGATAATTTGCGAGAGAAATAGAAAATACGCAGGACCGCCAAGTTTCGTGTCCTCTCGTCGTAAGTTCCAAGGCACTCGGTTCTAAGAGGTCGCAAGTGTGTGAACGGGCCTTACGGTGAAACAGAGTGCAGCAGTCGTACGGCCCCGGCTAAATTGCTAATTTGCGAGTTAGAGATATGTCGCCCCTTGGACGGCTGACAAGCATAGTGCAGTCTCAATATCCACAAACACCACTGAGATTTGTGCTGACTGCGTACGGTTCATCATCTTCATTTTCTCTCTCTCTCTCTCTCTCTCTCTCATCTTTCTTGTATAATGGCAAAATTCCAGGCGGGAGATCTTGTAGTTGGTTAAACAATGAAGCCCCAACGGCGACGAACGTGTCTGTCAAACTAACTGTCCGAGAGAATAGATTGGGACTGCCAAACACGCAGGATCGTCATTGTTTTGCGGCGCTCACTTTTCGCACAAGAGAAACGTATTTCGCATAAGTCATACATAATCTACAGGGTGATCTATAACACATATTTCTAGCGAGCGTGAACGCGACACAATCGCTTTTTAGAAACGTGCGAAGGGCGTCATCTTCCATGGCCGTGGTGGGGCCTTTTCTGTAACGAATAGACAAATCGATCAAACGATTTTTCATTACACGCACTCTGCGTCGGACGTATTGTACGAACTAGTTTTCAAACAAAAATTCTACCCCATCATAAGTTGTACTCTGACATGCACGGTCAGTACTAAGCTAATTAGCAGGTTCTTGAAGCGTGCATTTTTAACCTACCTATTAAATCGCATTCGTAGGTAATATTGTGTAAGATTAAAGGAACCTCTGACGTCGAGTCTTTAGAAAGTTTGGTTCATAAGCGCACTCCTGGCATTTCGTGGATGGTTTCTCCAACTCAGACTACGCGACATCTCCCCAGATTTGGTTTACCTTGGATCTCACACGAACACCTTTTGCAAGGTTCTCTGCGGTGTTTCCGAAGGCACGAATGAAGAGAAACTCAGCTAACTCATTGGTGCGATCATGCACATTGGTCGTATTATCATGCTTACCTGAAAACTTGAGACAATAGAGTTTGATTCACACTTTCACGCGTGTCAGGTAAATTATGTTACTCACTCAATTTTCCGTCATGACTGAGTTGGTTTTCGTCACCTTCGCGGCTGCTGACTTCTAGGGGAAAATAAATAAACGGGTCATTCACTCGCACCCTTTTCGGTCGCGATTGTTGCGTTTTATTCGTGTGGGTACACATTTGTATGTGTAAACTTGGTGGGACACTTTTCTAACGCATGCTTTTCAGTTTTCCGCATGTTGATTGCCAACACGTACATTCTATTCCCGATCAAACATTTATTGGAAAAAAAAAAAACTCACAGGAAAAAAAAAAAAAAAGAAGCTATTTCTGCACTCGTGCCGCAGATACGAAATGATCGTGCGTGTCTATATGACTACGACTGCTGTACTCATGGCCACGCAGAACGTCTTCGGGACTGCTTCCGGCACCCCAAAGGTTAGCCCATTTTCCTGTTTTTGTTTTGAATTGCAAAAAGGGGGGGGGGGGGGGGGAGAGGATATTAAGTGTTTGTATTTTTGCGTCATTTCGTATCTGCGGCACGAGTGCAGAAATAAGTTTATATCACTTGCAACCCAACTTAGCATTTAAAGTGCCGATAATCAAAGCGATCATAGAGTAGACGGCTGCACCGCGGGTCCCGGTATACGCGAATGAACCTTACTGTATGTATAACTTATTTGCCAGCGTCTTGCGAGGGCGCGAGTATCTTTTTGCTGAGCTACTTAACTAAACATGACTGATTAGCCACCTTTTTATACATTGAGTATAGGTCCAAGGTTTCAAATCAAAAGTTGCAGAGCGCCTTGAGGAACACCCGATTCGCGTGTTTGCAACGCGATATATTTTACGAGCCTTTTTTTCTAGCCTCTAAAGAAAATCAGTGAGTAGTTAAAAAAATACAGCGTAACAACACACCCCCCCCCCCCGCCCACCCCCTCCCCCCCCCCCCTCCCCCCCCACACACACACACCGACACACACAATTTTTCATTATTAGTATTGTTCAGTTTAGCGGGCTTTCTTTAAAGCCCGGGGAGAAAACCACGCAAAACTCCTCGCGTGGAAAAACCTCACTCACTCGTGCGTTTCTCAAGGCACACTACCAAATTGACTTTAGCCCGAACCATTTTTTTAAGTTAGTTAATTGTTGTCAATTATTAATTTATTAGACCCAATAAGAAAAACTTGCGCGCCAGCAAGACGCTTGCTAGCAATATGCGGTTGTTTTCATTCGTGCAGGGCGCTCCGCCTTTGCAATAATAATAAATAATTGGGGTTGTGTGGATATTTATATAGCGTGTAATTGGTCAGCCATTTCAAAGTTGCGACGAGTCACTTGCTGTAGGTGAGTAATTTAGCCAGTGCTGTGCAACCGCTAGCCTGGGGTCTTTAACGTGCACCACACAGTAGTGATGCACGACCGCACGCCGTTACGGTGCTCATCCAGATCGAAATGGGCAGGGCTGGGGATTGAACCCAGGATCCCTGGAGTCTGCAGCGCGAGCTTTTGCTCCACGTGCTCCGAGCTGGTGTGCGCTAGCCCACTCGGCCACCGATTCCCCTTTTTTATTTTTAACAAATGTTTATCTACAGGTTAAAGACATAAGTAGCAAGAATTAAAAAAAATGAAGTATATACCTCTGTTAGAGCAAAAAAAAGAACGTTACATAGTTTAGACATCGCATTCAATGACCCAGGTGCAAAGTAAATCAGTTAAAGGTTACGACATTGTTAAATAGTGCAGTAAACTCGGCTCTGGATGTAGATTACACTCGAAGATCTTTAAAATATATTAAAGTGAGACACTTGCGAAGGCGACGGATAGTCGTCTCGAAGCATAAAAATTTAGTGCTACCTTCTGACCTTTCATCAGAGTGTTTCTCAGATCTTTTTCTATTTGAACTGGTTCTAAAGTTCTAATCTTCCAGTTCAATTTGTTAGCAAAGTGTCGCCACGCAGGTGTAGGGTTCGGTGTGCACTCTGTCATGTCTACTTTTGACTGCCGTAGCGCACGTAGGCCTAAAATTATGATTATCTCCGTCAGGTCAGTCAGCGTCCTTTTGTCGTGCTGCCGTAGGAATTTCAAAGTACACCAACTAATTGACTCTTCAGGTCCTCGTGGCCGGACAGGATGGAATCCTGCTCGGGGATGGGAGCTTTGGGAGATAAGGATTTTGTTCGCCTCTTCCTCCTCCTCTTTGACTCTGCACTCTCCCCTTGAGATGTGGAGCCAGGATCTGACGTGCACACAATTTATTCCCCCCTTTCTTTTCCCAAGCATTTCTTTGTCGCTGGTTTCATCCATTTCGGACGCCTCTTCCCCTGACTTCATTGGCTCTTCATCCTGGTCTTCAGGGACAAAAGCACTGAACGAGTTGGTGATGACAACATTGCTCACTGTCTCCTTCGTTGCAGAGCGTCACGACGCCGACCTGTCTTTGCACTTCTCAGTCCGTGAGGCTGCCTCTACGTGGGCTGAGCTGTGAACGGTGCTGACCTCTGCCAACACCCCTGGTTGTGCGGTTTCTTCTGCGTCCATCAAGTATTCTGTAGGAATCTGGAGAGATGCAGCCGTTCGGTTGGCGTACGTTTGAATACAGTCTTCGGGATCGTGGTCGAAGTTTCGGCATGCGCGTCACCAGGGAGTGCGGCACTGGTCTCGTTCGTGTCCGACTTGCCTGCATCGCAGACATTGCGGTGCTCTGCCAGGCACGGAGACAAGAACTGCGGTTCCCAGAATCTTGAGCTGATGCGGCAAGCTGTCCACAGTCAACCCTTCGTTCAATTCAATTGACAGTATTCTTGTGGCCGTCTCTAGTTCGAAGGCGGAGTAGTGCCACTTGTCTCGAACGATGCTTTTTATTTTTCCAAACGTAGAAAAAGCACTGGCTACGTTTGCATCTGGAACGCTAGTTGGAACCCAGTGCACCTTCACGGACAGCGCGTTCTTGCTCCCGTCTATTATCAAACATGTCTTGTTTTTTACTTGGATCTCTCGGAGCTGCAGCAATCTTTCTTTTTTTTTTTTTTTGGCAGAACGTACTGTGAGCAGCCACACATGATTGCACTGGAAGGCCCCAAGCGAAGCTAGCTGGTTTGGGTTGATGATTTTCTTCAGACCGAAATCGTCGATGCGGTATGGCCGGGCTGATGAATCCCCATGAAGAATCAGTGAGTTTTCAAGCAGCTTACCGTTGGGAAGAGGTGGCAGTAAAATCTTGTACTCCGTTGTACTTGGTGCAGAGGGGGCAAAAGCAGAAAAGGTTTCAGAATATTCCCGGCTAGGCTTAGCCGTTGAGATTTCCTTTACGGAGCCCATTTCCAACGCGGCCATTCAGCTCGTCGTCTTCTTCGAACTCCCGGCCACCGATCCCCCCTCCGCCTTTGCAGAAAGCTTGGTGCATGTTAGCTGCAGGACACGCTGTATTGGCCTCGAGACCCAAATTGAATTGTGTTGAAGCGTGCTTCTGTTTATCTGTTGATTCCATCTGTCCACAATGCGGATGGATGGGGACAAAGAATCTACACTAACGGCACAGAGCA
>JABSTQ010008259.1:0-29353 GCA_013358835.2 Ixodes persulcatus | reverse complement strand
TGCCAGTGATTTCTCTAAGGCCCTCTACCCGTCAAACAGTGGAGCGAAAGCTAGCGCAGCCTGGTGGCCGAAATGTGAAACGGAGGAAAGAGAATAAATTTTGTTCAAAGCTACGAGCGCGCGTCAACTCATGCATATTGACTGCCAATAAAAAATAACCCAGGCACAATCTGCACTTCTAAATTGCCGCGGTAAGTTATTCCTGGCAACAATATTGTTATTAACCAATTCGCAAACACGAGAAAACGGCTTATTAGGCAACGTCGCGCTTTCTTCAGTATTCGTTACAGCGGAAGAGTATTGTACGAAAACGTGCACCAGGGTTACTCAACTTATAAATGACGCCGTCTAGCCAATGTTGCATAATCACTATTCAGTCATCTGGTAACGCATTGCAAATTGGTTTCCTTAATGATGTTTGACTAGTAGTAGACTACGTTGCTTCTGACACTGTTTTGCACAAGCCATTCTCGAAACAGTTTCACAAAACATCCTAAAGATAAAAAAAAAACAAAAAAAAATTTGACGATCGTTTTAAAAAAAAATTACGTAACCATCTGTTTTAAAATGCTGAAAGGCTACATTAGCTCGTTTTAATGTCACTGCGAAATCCCTAATAAACATTTTTTGGTTAGTATGCACTTCTATCATTTTTTAGTACTTGATTTACAATTGATCCTATATTTTATTACGTTTGTGACCGTACAATTTGAGCTCTACTTTCATCTATACTTAGTAGATAACGTTGGCCACTTTCGTCCTCCAAAGCTGACTCTCCGAACTGAAAAAAAAAAAAAATTCACATTTTTATTTACATCAAAAAGGCCAATAAACTCGTTAATGAAGATAACTCAGAAGCCAAAATGTTGTAAATCAAAAAAAAAAGCTCCACTGCCGCTATCTATAATTTGCGCATTATCCTGATCAAAGTCACTTGAAGCTTTCAATCCCGAAACCTCCAAGTGCTAATTTGGGATTTCTAATTAACTCGTACGTTGATGGCATTCATTATGCTAGCAGAAAACAGTCTCCAAGCGTTTGCACGACAACCAAGTAGACAGACAGCGTAGGTCGCAGAAAAATGTGATAAAATTGGTCAAACTACAGATCAAATAAAACCAACGGGCGCGGGCAGTCGGGCGAGCTTGGAATGTACATACATGACCGTACACACTCATTAACGCGTGCCGCGATTATACACTTCCTGGTCGCGATTGAAAAGAACAAACAAAAAACAGCAACAACAGCGACAACACAATCAAGAAACTCGACAACACGGAGAAACAAAATCTATTGCTGCTCCAAAACCATTCAATTAGGTGGCTATAAAACGACCCTGCTGCCTCCAACTTCTAATCACATATAGAGGAGGGTCGCGGGCCAACTGACACTGTAAGCGGGATGTTCCATAAAGCGAGGAGTAAAGAACAAGATATAGACTTTCTTTTTCGGAGGCGTGGGCGTAACCGGAACACGACCTCGAAATCGAATCTTGAAGTCTTTCACGGAAGGGCTGAAAGCCGTTGACAGCCTGTTTAATGTTACCTTAACCGCAATTCTATGGTTTAATGCTAATCTAGACATGATTCTATCGTTTCATGTTACCTTAACCATGTTACTTATACTGTTTACTGTTGCTTTAAACGTGCTTAACGTTACTTCAACCAAGTCACCTAAACTGTTTAATGTTGCTTCAAGTGTACTTAAGCTTAATTTAAATATGAATCCATTGTTTAATGTTACCTTCACCATGTTTCATAAACGGTTTAATAAAACTTTAACTATGATTTCATCGTTGAATGTTGCCTTAATCGTGTCACTTAAAGAGGCAGTGAAATTAATCTTGAGATATGGTATAAATAATTTTAGATTGGAATCTTACTAATCGCATACCGTTTAGTAGGTCAAACGAAAGAGGGTAGAAAGTCAAAAGCATGTTTTTGGGTACGAAAGTTCGAAGATATAGCGGACTATTTCGTACCTCCTTTCCTTTGAAAGCTTTCCGCCTTTTCATTGCGATACATCCGCAGGACCCAAAGCACGTCAGCCTGCCCCAGCTCACGCGTTGGACGCGAGCATTGGGTCACTCGGACGTATGCGCTCGTCAGCAATCAATCCGTCGACAAATATTGAAATTCGCGTTCGTGACCAATGAGTGCCGGGACGGTACTTATCATCACTTGCGATTGACAATTCCATGGCCTGCTTAAAAGGGACGGGGAAGCTCGGAGTCATCATACCGGTGCTCAAGCACGTGACGACCACGTGATTTCTCGTTCTGCTTTTGAGTTGAGGAGGAAAGCTAAGGAGAATGAAGTTGAAAAATCATTTCATGGCCCATTTGAACTCTTTAATGTTACTTTAAGCGTGCGTAATGTTCCTTTAGTCGTTACTTTAACTGTCTAATGCTGCTTTAACCGTGTTTAACGTTACATTAACCATGGTTTCATCGCGTAATGTTAGGTTACCCATGTTACTTAAACTAATTAATCCTACTTTTTATGCGCTTAACAGTACTTTAATAATGTTTTCATCTAGTTGAGGTGGTCACTTGACCCACCGAAATAACATTAACATTTCTTTCCAAATTATTCCTATAACTTTATAACGTTTTCTTTTCTTTAATTAGGGGAGTCATTTCGAAGTTTCGGGGTAATGAAGCTCATGAACGCATTCGGAATCTCGACTAAATATTGAGCGCAATAGAAAATAGAATCAGGCAGAAATCGAATTGTAACAAACAGAACACGAACGCCGTCGAATATTTAAAAAAAAAATGATGAGAGAAATTCTCTAAGAAAACATCTAGAGGTATGAATTTTACAACGTATAGTCTTGAATATTTTCGTCACGCTAGGGGAAAGATTTCCCTATGGACGAAATGGAGCACCAGAGACGCGCTACCGTCGTTAGAAGTCAGTTCGCTCGGAAAACCAAACGGGCGGACGTGGGTTAGGAAAAGCCACTGTGGAGATGATCGCCGAATGCGTCTACTCTTTCGTAAAACACCGCAGAACTGCGCGAAAATGCGGACGACTGGTGGCACCATTTACATTTAATATGCCTGGAGGTCATATTATTTCGGAATAAACGAAGCACCACACGAAAGGATGCTATACTCCGTTTCATCTCAAGTCCGACTGCAAACCGACCCGGTGGAACAAATCAATTAGCGCCAAAAGTTCATCGTCACGACGTCCCTTTGGGCCTTTTCTATAACCGACTACACAAATCACGCACACACACACAAAAAAAAAACGCATTATCCTGGTGCATTCGCTGTGCATGCTTGGTTGAGTCAATGGTAAACGCACAAGGACGAATAGTGCCATGACGATGTACTTTTGATGCTTTTCGATTGGTTTCATCGGATTGTAGCGTCAACTGCAGTCAGACATCGGCTTTAAAAAAAAAAATTGATCTTTTTTGGTATATATTTTTTTACTCCCAGATGGATCAGCGTTGCCTGTGGTGGCAACACTTACGAGGACAGAAGTCGCCAAAGTTTCCAGACCGGAGTCTAACTAAGGGCCGCAGTAGAGGTTTTTTTTTTTTTTAACAGCGTTTGCATTAAGCGTTGATCACTCAATTATCCGCGTACCAAAGACGCCGGTTAAAGTAGAGCGAAGCAATCAATTCAGGCGGAAAGTTATCGGCGCTTTCAAGGTTCAGGTGCTGCCTGTACGCCGTGCCGCGGCGGGTTTGACAGGGAGAGCCTTGGAATCAACATCGCTGAGAGCCCAGACACACACGCACACATAGTACAAAGGTCCGCGAGCATAAATACGCGGATGTATATAGGTGCAATTCACCAGACGCTATATTTGAACTCATTGTTCACGGCACTTGCACAGGAAGAGTTCTCACATAGGGTGCCAAGAGCGACAACCTTGAAGGTGCGGACTGCAATCTCGCACAGACGTTGCGGAGAGTCGCTGGCAGAACGCGTTTGGCAGTAATGAACTCAGATATTGCCACGGATATATATATATACATATATAGGCGTGAGCAGCGCGCGCGTCGCGGCTTACAAATAAAGTCCTCTTCTCGACTTGGTTGCAAAGGGCGCCACGAGATGGCTCCTCGATACGCTGCGAATTGCAGCCTGTCGCGGGCCTGGAGCCCCATGCTTTTCTATGAAAGACGAGCTTGTTTTTAAAGACGTTTACTGGGTGCATCACGTCACGTAGAACTTGGCATTCACGCTACACGGTTTGCTTGGACATTGCTTCGTCATTATTGTGCTTCAACGGCGGGAATCTAGTTTTATGAACGCGCTAAAGCGGAGAGATCTCTGGCACAGTGTTCAAGACAGCGTCCGTCAAGGTGAGAGCAGACATCCCGAGTGAAAAGAGCGCTTTCCCCGGTGCCAGGGGAATGAAAAACTTTTCTTGGTTGTCTTTGTTTCTTTATTTGTCAGTTGCGCCGTCTGGACGGCGGAGACGCTGTCGGCTGAGGCTACTCGGGAGCGCACCAATACGACTTTATCTGGTCGATTAGGCTCCCTAGATTAGGCCGCTGCGTTCGGCATGCACGGCGAACGCAGGTGAGGACACACAGCATGCTGTGTGTACTCACCTATAGGGGGTATTTACTGCACGCCATATTTGAGGGCGATGTTTAATACCCCTGTCAGACGGCGTTCTAAAGATCCTTTTCACTAAGCTCCTTTAAAAAAATCAGCCAATCAGCTCGCGATGTGGAGTGCGCACGTGGTCTGTGGCGCGCGCACGTGCTCTACGGCGTGCGCTGGTTCGCCGATTTTATAAAGGAGCTTAGTGAAAAGGACCTTTAAAACGCCGTCTGACAGGGGTATAAAGCCCTTGGTCAGAATGGGCACACATTAATAGGCTGCTAAGACTGGCAATCTTTATGGTGCGAAATGCACGTGGCAAAATGACAGTGGAAGCTCGCAGTCAGCACAATAGGCCATATGCGAAATCCTTGCCAGCTATCATCATCATGCCATTAGGAGCCGCCATATTGGGGGGTTTATCACATTTTCCAGTTGTGGACGAGGCGCATCTGCATTTAACTTGGCTTTCATGATATTAGGGCAGTTTATATGTACACTCAATGAGTTGCTGGTTAGTTTCGGATCAAAGAAGAAAAGAAAGACGGCCGCCAAATTCAGGAAAAGGTATTGTCAGCAACGAGGTCGCAAGACTCGTCACTCAAGCAGTGAACTGGGCCATCCAGGTCAATGAACGGTATTTCTCGAAGACGTCCTGTGAAGGGTTCGTACTGGACTTGCAGCAGGTGATCATATTTTAGTTCTACGACTTACACTTTTGCCGGGACTATTGTTTTTCGGGCGAAATCGCCGGTACGGGAACCCCCCAATATGGAGGAAATCTGATCATTGATCATGAATACACTAGATGGCGCTTCTTTTTGCATATGGTCTACACGAGCTTACTGGCACTAGAGGGACTCAAGGATACTCGCACGCAACGCCACTGACCAAAAAACTCCTTTGTGGCGCTGTAATTTCGAGGACAAAACCAAGCGTTTTCATTCAATCTCTCCTTCGCAAAACCTGGTGACGTAGCTGGGCGGTAGCAGTACCGCCCAGTGACGATATTTGAACGCGGCTCATAGATTGGACCCGAGCATTGCGTGGGCACTCGAATTGGGCTCGTGATAATCTATAGCTCGAGAAGAATTTGGGTAGATTCCTGTGTCCAATCGCTACAATGACGACAACAGCCGAACCATAACAATGCCTGGAACTCAGCGCGTGCCTTGTGCCTTGCCAACCCCAGCGCATGGCTATGATCAACATTGGCGGCATATAATAGGCTCCAGATCACGTGGCCACTTTTTCTGGCTGCGAGTTGAGGGGGTGAACTCTGCTCGTTTTTCTTTATTTTGTTCTGCGACTTCGATTGCGTGTGGTGAAAACCGAACGGGTATTTCACAGGTCATTAACTTCAGGGATCCGTTCTAAGCGGTATTTGCGCAAAATACAAAAATCGTTGCATCGCCCCTTTAAGGCCGGTTCAGACACTTGCGTTTGAGTGCGTTTGACTGCGTTGCGGCGAGAACCGAAAGCGAGTCACCGGCACATCTGTGCTTCGTATGAAGCGTGGAATCCAATTCAAGGAATCTTCTTGGCACGCAATATAAGCAGCAGGGATGTCTTGGTGTCTCGCTGCTGCAACGCAGTCAAACGCAGTCAAACGCAACTGTGTGAACCGGGCTTTAGACGATCGCAAGCAGGGCATCTGGTCGCCACCGTGCCTCTGCTCTGGCGGGTAAGTGCGTGCCATTACAAGCTTGCCAAAGCTACGTTCACCCGCGCGTTGCACATTCTTGCACGCATGGGGCACAATTGAGGCGCCATGCTTGCGATAGGCCGATCTCACCTTCCAGTTCGACGCGCTCATTGTGAAAAGGTCCGAAACACTGCACAATGGCGGAAAAAGCGACTCTACAAAATGTGAGATTCTAAAACTACATTCGTTCGAGATAAAGTGCCACTAGTAGAGTTTTTAAGGTTCCAACATTGGCGGTGTCTTTTGTGTCTGCCATTGTGCAGGGATACCACAGCTTTCAACAGAGGGCACATTTTCAAAAGGGGTCTATAGACCTTTCCAATGTTTACAAAATCACAGTCCAGCGTGCGATCTTCCCAGTCCAGCACGAGCGTGTTCGTCGCTTCGGAAAGCGAGCGAAGCACGCGCCATTCGCACGAACGCTCAAAATGGCACCGGCTACAAGCTCGTTTTTGGAAAGGTCTATAGACCTTTCCAAAAATTGATAGGCTTGTTTCTGATGCAAACGTTTGCCTAGAAAAGCTTATTACTTGGATTGGCTTAAATACTTTAAAAAGAAATTGAAGTAAAACAAAAGCAGCTCTTTTCAAACTAAAAGATAGTGTGTACAATGCCAGCGCAAAATTTATATTGAACTAATCTGAGCTTGAATTGTAACAAGTGTTAAAACGTTAGGCGTGATTTTTCACAGACATAGGTTAAGGGGCATATGTCATTATAATAATAACATATATAAGAACATATGTAATACCATGTGCTATCATAATTATAATATTTAAACTATTACTCTTAAACTTGTGAATATCATAGGTGTTCTATACAAGCAACGCCATGACCTGCCAACTAGTGTAAAGCTTCTAATTGATAACGCATTATTCAATTCTCTCTGATCTTACTGTTACCTAGTTTGGTGAAGTACGACAAGTACAAACCTGAATAAATTGTTCGTGCTACAGAAGAAAGCAATACGGGTCGATAGCGAATCCGTCGTATTGCGCACATACTTGAGCCGCGTTTGTTATAAACATAATGTAACGGATATAAAAGACTATTTCAAGTAAAAGCTTGCAACAATGTACGCCACATTGCTTAAAGTTTCCCATCATCCATTACCACAAATTTATAAACTAAGTGCAAAAAATATAATAATAATAATAATAATAATAACAGTGTTTATTTACACCATAAGATGATGGCGGCGATCAGAAAAAAAAAAAAGAAAAAAGCTGTGAGGTACAGCTTGACGGGTTCCTGACCGCCTACAGCAGAAGCGACAGAGTGAGGAAGTTATAGAGCAATCAAAAGAGAAACAAAAATGTACAAAAAATAATCGCTATCACAACATTTTAAGCACAAGACTTTAGATTATCACAATGTTGACATATTGGGCATGACGGGCAAAACAAAAAACAACAACAAGCTCATAGTAATAAGAACTAAGCACGAAGTAACGAGAGCAACTACACTAATCATCAGTGAAAAAAGGGTGACCTCACTTCACTCAACGATAACTTGTCGCAATCAATAGCTTTAGCTAAATACAGATTAAACAATTTAGGGACAGCGTATTTCAGCGTTTGTGTGCCATAGTTTGTTCTCGGTGTGACTACCTTCCAACATTCAGCTCCGCGGGTAGGGTAACTGTGAATGTGTTTCGAGATTTCTGGAAGATTTATAAAAAAAGGTTCGTCGACGGAGCCACTGAGTGCACGGACGCAAATTTGAAGCGCGAGGTTCGGGTAGCACAGAGCGTTTTTCGGGGAACCTGGACGTCAGCGCACAGCTTTTGCAGCGGCGAGGACCCGAAACATGGTTTTCAAACCGACGACAAAGGAAGCGGAAGCGCGAGGAGCACGAGCGGACATTCCATCGCTCGTGAGAAGTGTGTTTCGGCGTCTCGCCACAGCAGAGCGCCCGTCTCCTTGCTCTTCTCTCATCCGTTGTCTGCCGCTCTACCTTTTTAATTTCGGCGGCCGCTTCTCGTGGCGATCTGCCAGGCCTTGTCAGTATAGAGGAGGCTATGCTACTGCTGACGCCAGCACGTGCGGCGCGTGGAACACAAATCCCTGCATGTTTCTTGATGCTTGGGTAATTTAATTTTAGCGGCGAGATGTTTTGGTGGCGCCCTCCTGGGGTTCCCCCTTGTGACGTCATTACCTTGCAAACAACAAGTTTGATGGTGTTTGTTATTAGCAGGGTGGAAGCTTGAAATCATTGCGCTCTCGAAGGAACACTGCCAACACCGTCAAAATTAAAGTTCTTTCATTCCTCTTATTTCCGTCGATGATAAATCCCCTTTCCGACGACATAGGCAGCGTTCGGACAATCGTGCAAGGCCGACCACAGCGACGCTTTCGGTCGCGCACGGGGCTAATAGCATATCTTCCACCGTTGGATTTGACCGACAAGAGCGTGCATAAACACGTGAACGCGCGCGCACATATCAATAAACATGACAAAAAAAAAACAAAAAAACGCTGGCACATACATTTCCGTGCACGCACGAAGTAATATTGACGCGTATACTCACGCACAAACGTGCGCCAATACGCGCCCAAACACGCTTCTGGTCGTGTGCGTACGCACAACCACACACACCATAGTCAACGACAACATAAGAATCAATGGGCGCGGTGAGCTCCGTTCATCTTATTTTCGCCCCGCAGCAATTGAGATTGCAACGTTAACCAATAAAATTGAATGACGAAGGAGGAAGCAAGCAGCGTAAGAATAATAATGAGCCGCGCGTTTCTTAAGTTTTCAGTGACTGTACACTGTTCGAGGCGGGGTTTAAGCCGCACGTCCGGAGGCTTCCTGGCCTTTGAAGACGACCATTCCCCGAAGTGAAGAACCCAGGGGTCTCAGTGGAGGTGGGAGAATTGGTAACGTAACGAACGGTTTAATTACAAGGTAGCGATACAGTCGTCAAATCCGAGAGAACCACTGGAGCCGCCTCACGCCCCGCCTTATATAGGGTCCGTTTTCTCCCTCACTCTCCGCCAGGGCAGCAGGTGCGACCGCCAAGTGCGTTGCAGCAAAGTCCGCCGCGTCGTAGCCAGAAGTGCGTCGTAGCCATGGTTCTCCGCAGTTAGGCCAGGCCTCTCTCCCCTTCCGGAGCGCACGAACCCACACGCACACACACACACGTCCCGTTGACGTCACGGACGCGTTGAGACTCGTTTTGGGCAAGCTTCGACAGGTGGGCGACAGTCCTGAACAGATCGTGACTCGTTTCCGGACTCGTTTCCGCAGCGTTGAAACTCGGAAGAAGGTCGCCGAAGGTTCCATTCTTAACAGCCCCTCCGGGGCCAGGGAAACCTCGAATGGCCGGTGGTACAATCGCTGGCCTGAAGAGGTGGGCTTGGAGTAGGCCTTGAGAAGACGCTGCAAGCATTAAGCAAACTCCCAAACCTCTCACAGCGGAGGCATCAGCGGAAACGTCCCCCACAACACCACGCCACACCGCAGTCAAACGCTCGGAATTCGCCAGAGACCCGCCAGACTGGATTACGGATTACCAAAATTTGCCAAAACAATGCAAATTGACCCGCTGTCTCCAAAACAAACCTCATTTTTCCAAAGAGGTCACTATGAACAAAATACAAAAGACAAAAACTCTTCGCAATTTGTGAGGTCCTTTTGGGGTTTCAACGAAGTGCCCCCACTTAGATCCTCATTCCCGTGGATGACGAAGACCTCTGAGATCATCCCTACTATTTTTCGTGATGTCAGAAAAATCTGCTCAACCCATCGGCATTGCCGTTAAATTTGCCTTTTATTTTTCTTACGCTGAAGTCATAGTGATCGATTTTCACGTGATTTATAGACGTGAAAATGCGGTCCTTATAGCGCCGATAAAACAATCCGCCTTTTTCATGCCCCGTCACATTGGTCCTAGCAATCTCCTGAGCTGTACCGCGAAACCCTGACACACTAGGGTCGCTGTTCTGCTCGACTGTCAAAGACACTCTGTCTACTCGTAGCAGAGGACCAAAGTTACGTGACGCCGGAGCTACGAGAGATCTTTCACTGATCCCCTCTTCCTCCGCCTTTTTCGCCGGCGCGTTGGGACGGCGTACGCTTTCTAGTGCTACGAGGTCAGGCTGGTCTACAACCTGGTCCCTCTCATCCCGGTTTTCTGCCTCCAACTCTGGGAGTGCTTGCTCCCCGTCAGCTGCCTCTGGCTCTGGATCACTCGTCAACAAAGGGGCGACCTGACGCGATTTGGACCTCGTACACGACTGAACTAGCCCTTCTCCCAGTTGTTGACCCCTTTCGCGCAGCAGGAAATCTGACCGGTTAGAAAACAAATAAGGATACTCCAACGGGACTGTTTGCGAGACAGCCGCCTCTGTCACTAGCTCTCGGAACGGGCCAGTTATCCTTACTGTCGCCATAGGCAGACAGACACTGTGCTTTTCGAGCAGCTGCTTGATCCAAACTACCTTTCCAGTAAAATCGGAGGTCGTTACATACGACGGATGAACAACGTCCATCGTCGCTGCACTGTCCCGAAGCACCCTGCACGGCTTTCCGTTTACCTGGAGCTCGTGAAGATAGGGACGAGAAGCTTCAGGTCCCTGTCGCTACCGTTCACGTACGAGAACACAACCCGCGGTTTCTTACATCTGGCCGCTGCGTGTCCCGGCTCCTGACAGTTGTAGCACAGGAACGGCTTCCTTGCCTCGAACTGCCCTGTTGGGCTTTTCCGCGCCTCGTCTCCGTTCGAGTGTTCTGCGCTCTTTTCTGGGACGTTTTGTCCTGCTTCGGGCTTCTCGGGCCCGTTTTCTCGCGAGCCGTTTCCCTGTCGGAAGGTCTTGCGCTGATCGCTCCGGCCGGGTTCGCTTTCCTCTCCGCTCAGCTTTCTACGCGTTGCGTACTCTTCGGCTAGCTCAGCGGCCCTTTCGACAGAGTCGACTCCCACCCTATCCTGCACCCAGAGCTTGACTGACTGCGGAATGCTACGAAACAACTGTTCGAGGCACACACACTCGACTACCTTGTCTCGGCTTTCGTACACTTCATCGCTCTTCAACCATTCTATCAGGTTGGTTTTAAGCCCGTACGCGAATTCCGAGTAGCCCTCGCTGCTCTTTTTGGATGCGTTTCTAAACCTTTGATGGAACGCCTCGGCAGAAAGGCGGTACCGCTTCAAAAGGCTGGACTTCACCTTGTCGTAGTCGTCCGCGTCTCCAGCACTAAGGCGCGCGACAACCTCTGCAGCCTCACAGGGCAACAGAGTCAAAAGCCGTTGCGGCCACGTTTCTGGGGCGAAGCTCAACTTCTCACATGTCCTCTCAAAGTTAACTAAGAATAGGCCCACGTCTTCCCCAACTTTAAACGGCTGCATGAGCTTCTTCATTTGATACGACTCGGTCTCACTTGCTCGTACCGGAGCCCCAACCCTACTGTTCTGCGAGTTTAATCGCTGTTGTTCAATTTCGAGCTCTAGCCTTCTCAGCGCTCGCTCCTTTGTCGCTGCAGTCTGTGCTCGTTCCTCTCTCGCTGCAGCCTGCTCCTGCTCTCGTTCCTCTCTCGCTGCAGCCTGCTCCTGCTCTCGTTCCTCTCTTGCTGCAGCGTCACTCTTAGCGTTCTGAAGCAGTTCCCACGCAACTTTAATTTCCTCTGCTTCCGCGCTCTCTGAAATCGCTTTACTGATCTCAGATTTCTTCATCTTTTGCTCCACCTCCACACCCAATTCTTCACATAAACAGAATAAATCTGTTCTCAGTAACCTCATTAGATCCATGATCGCTGCTCTTTAGCTTTGGCTTTGTTCTAAAACTTGTCGCGAGGTTGTACCAAAAACCTAGCGCACGAGTCAAAGACTAAGGATTCCCAGCAGTTCAAAATTAATTACCCATAATCTGAAGCCTGGCGAATCTCTCAAAGTCCAAACGCTCACCCACAGATGTAGCACGATGTCGCATGGTCCGATCCCACCGCTGCCACCAGTTGTTCGAGGCGGGGTTTAAGCCGCACGTCCGGAGGCTTCCTGGCCTTTGAAGACGACCATTCCCCGAAGTAAAGAACCCAGGGGTCTCAGTGGAGGTGGGAGAATTGGTAACGTAACGAACGGTTTAATTACATGGTAGCGATACAGTCTTCAAATCCGAGAGAACCACTGGAGCCGCCTCACGCCCCGCCTTATATAGGGTCCGTTTTCTCCCTCACTCTCCGCCAGGGCAGCAGGTGCGACCGCCAAGTGCGTTGCAGCAAAGTCCGCCGCGTCGTAGCCAGAAGTGCGTCGTAGCCATGGTTCTCCGCAGTTAGGCCAGGCCTCTCTCCCCTTCCGGAGCGCACGAACCCACACGCACACACACACACGTCCCGTTGACGTCACGGACGCGTTGAGACTCGTTTTGGGCAAGCTTCGACAGGTGGGCGACAGTCCTGAACAGATCGTGACTCGTTTCCGGACTCGTTTCCGCAGCGTTGAAACTCGGAAGAAGGTCGCCGAAGGTTCCATTCTTAACAACACCAACTCAACTCCCTGACGTCACGTCACTACGGTGGCGCTGCGGTCGGTACTGCGCATGTGCAGGCTCACTCGTTCGGAAACTGGTTTCTGCGCACGAGGAGTGCCCGCACTTGGTGTGGGCAAAGCGGGCTCCTCCGGAAACGCTGTGTTGGTGTAAATTTATTCGCTGACAACGTAAGCAATGTAGGGCGTCGCGAGTTTCGTTCGTCTTATTATCGCTGCGCAGCGAATGAAACTGCGAGGTTCTTCGGTGACGCAGCTCGAACGTAATGTGCCTCGCCATGCGCTCCGCAGACTGTCGGGGGCAATAGAAATGCCCGCTAGCCCGTGCACAAGTAACAAACGCACGAACACTGACGTGCGCGCGTGTTGACACCAGCCGAGAGCGCGCGTGCAGCAGGCTGACGAACGAGAAGACACACGAGCGCAAACACGCCAGGGCCTTTTTTTTTCTATATTTTTATTCTGATTCTTCCACTTTGTCCAACTTCCCCTCCCCCTCCCCCCCCCCCTTTCCATAGAAAAAAATTAATATGAAGTAAAATAACATATATAGCTTTTTTTTTCACCGCAAAGTTAGACGAAACATTGCCAAACACTCAGCCTCCGCCTCAAATGTAGCGCTAGCTGTTCTAACCAGACGCCAAAGTTTCAGAATTATCTTCTATCTCATTCAAAAGTTATAAGTGAATTATGTGGGAATTTTACTGGGAAAATAGGCCCAGGTCTCGGTAACTGGGGTCATTAGGATCCAGATATTCAAGGGCTCCCGTCCATTGTTCTTTTCCGCTCAAAAAGTTCCGAAAATCACCTATTACTTTTGAGTAAGATGACGGTTAGTTCTGCAACTTTGGAAACTTCTTCGGACCGCTAGCGCTACATTGGGGCAAAAAATGAGCGTTCTGCGATGAGTAGTTTTGTTTTTGGCAAAAACAGAAATATTAATCAATTATTTTTTTCTTTGAGTGGGGGGAGGGGGGGGGGAGGGAGGGGGGATTGTGTACTGTACCGATCACGCGCGCGCACTGCGGTTTGACGCATGCACGCCTAACGCGCAATCAGGGTGTGTCAGTGGCTCTCGCCACAGGGGTGAGTCGAACGGGAGGCAGGCATGACGCATTCCACTCGGGGGAAAAAAGCGCAAACTCTACGCCGGTGGTGCCCGGTGTCTGGTGGACACAAAGGATCGTTCCGGTCGACACCTGGCGCCTTCCAGCTGGCGCAGGTACTCCCCCGTTTCAACCCCGCCTGGACCGAATCCAAGCCAACCGGCCAATCGGAAGCCGCGAAGGCGATGCGTCACCGCAGAATCGACCAATCATCGATCGAGCGCGCGGTGACGTCACTCGAACCCCAAAGCCGTTTGGTGCAACCACGGGTCAACAATCAGCTATAACGCATCGTTTTTTGTTTTTTTGGTGCGGTTTAATTTTAGGTTTGGGTCGTTTTGAGGTGAAGAGGGACGCCATACATTACTTCGGTCGCGCAGCGATCGCTACGAGCCCTCCCAACTTCTTTTTGCCGAATCGTGGGAACGTTTTTCATAAACCTATACTCTAAGGGAGACGAAGGTGAATCTAATTCGAACGTACTTGAAAAAAGCCGCGTGATCGGACAGCTAATGCATCATAAAAAAAGTCCGTCTGCAGATGGTGTCTGAAGCGTGTCTCTTCCCTGTATGACAGTCCTGTGACATTTGTCGCGCAAAAGTAGGCTGCTGATATGTTGGAATCCATATGCATGAAGCAAACGTGCTTAAGGCACTCCACAGATGATTTTATCAATACGTCTGCAGCGAGCGCCATGTCTTTTCTATCATGTGTGTGCTGCGTGACTGGGGCTTCAGGGACATAATTTAAACGTATTTTTCATATTTCACGTTAGTTAAAAGTAAGTTTACCTTTGTCTCTGGACGCCATGCGGAGCCCAAGTTCGTCTGCTCCCTGGGCAGGAGGTGCGGTGTCGTCAGATTGACGCCGAGTTCTGATTGGATCTGATTGAAGAATAGTGGGTAGGCCTCAAAGCAAGCGGCCTTGAGGTCTACCCACTATCCTTCCAACCAAGCCAATCAGAGCTCGGTGTCACTCTGATGTCACCGCATCTCCTGTCCATGGAGCAGACGAACTTGCGCTCCGTATAGGTTTTCCCACCGCAGTATGTAAAATTTCGCACGATTCGACAACTCAGTCTCCCACCCAATCCAGCGCTGGGAATTTATTATGTGAGCAGGCCTGTACGGTTACTCATTACAAGTAATCAAATCACTTGTGATCGATTACCTTTCGGAGTAATTTTGTATTCATTCAAATGCATTTCATAGGAAGCAGAACGCAAAAGTATTCTGAATACTTTTGTAAGTTCTAAAATGACTTGTAAATGTTTCTATTTTTCCCCTCCCTTTTCTTTATGGCTCTCTTTGTTTCTACAAGTTTCCTTCCAATGAGTCTTCGAACCGAGTTTCGGGCAGGAGGATGGTTTACAAAAAGTGGTGGATTGAGAAGATAAGTAGTTTATAGTTTGGCGATTCCAATCAAATAATGGGCGGTGCGCAAGACCCGTTTTCAACACGAGTAAGAAACATCTGTCATTCTGAAAATGTAGAGTAATCGGAAAAGTAATGGTTCCTTTTTTTCTCAAGTAACGGTCAATTAGTTTGCTTCTCAAGTAATAAAGTTGTCTAACTGAATACATTTTAACCGAGAGTAATTGCGATTGTAATCTATTATTATTATTTTTGAGTAACGTGCGCAAGACTACGTGAGATTAGGCTCACCGCCCGTCGGTCTGCACCCCTCCGTAAGGTCACGTGACACCGTACGATATTTGATATGCTCCGATGACTCGTGGCGTCCTCTGTCGACCATCGTGAGAGAAAGCGGGGTAGAGTTGGGGGCGTCGGAGGTTACCGGTCTGACTCAGCGGGGGTGCGAGCTTGATTCATGCGAATTTGGGGCGCCAGCCTGAGTCAAGCAGCTGGCCGTGGCTTTGTCTAGACTGGTCGGCCGCTTAGCCGGCCGCTATCGTTGACGCCTCACCAACGCGGTGGCCGCGACGTGGCGCCCGGGATGAAGTCACCTGGCTGAGTCAGTGATCACGAGGGTGGGGAGGGGACATTTTCCGTCCGAGACACGCGGGTTTATGACCCGCGGGGTTTCGTTCACCTGGAGCGATGAATAACGGGGACTGTTCGAAGGCACATCAAATTAGGGGTTTCGCGAACTTTTAGGCGAACTTGAGTTTCGACCTCGAAACCTGGAGTTTCGATTGGTCCGGTGAACCTTCGAACTTTTAGCAAAATTCGATGAAGGTCGACTCTGGTTTGAATGACGTGTAACGTTATCCAGCTCGCCTGTTTGTCGTTTATTAAAAATAACGTTGCTCGGCTTCTACGCAGAAAAAAAAAATCATTTTGGGAAAAATATTATGAAATGTATTTTATACTGAATATTTTATAATCCTAATACTAATATTTACAAAATATAAAACCGGACACATGTCCTTTTAGGGATTTAGTTAGTTTCTTACGGTGAAACAATGAAACAACACACCCGACCAATATTGCACCCCTCCTCCTTTACGTGCCGTCAGTTCATTTTTAATTCCCGGGCATACGCATAAAAGTCCAACTTCCGTCGAACATTTGTCGAGCCCTGCCACCCCTGCAAGAGGTGCAAGGCTGGCGGTGCGAAACCCGAATGAAAATATTATCATTCGCGTTTCTCCACTGTCAGCTTTGCGCTGGTGGCTCCAGCGCTAACTTTATCGGATTCTCGCACTTTCGACGAGCATTACGTTCTGAAATTGACTGATGTAGTGGTCTTGGATGACGCTCAGCAAGTTTCTATTTGAAGCCGTATGCTTGTTTTTATTAATTCATAAGATGGCTAACAAATGTTTGATACTTATTCGACTTATTGTGACGCTTTGGCTTTTAGAAAAGGCACCCCTCGTCTTCACGCCTTTTTTTTTTTTTAACGTAAATGTATTTGAATTAAAAACAAACACTCCGTATAATAGCCTAATCTAAGCCAAGAACATACCGAACTTTTAAAACTAATATCTTTTAGTTTACTTCAACAGTTATTAACTGTTGAAGCACGACGAAATACTCCTTTTCGTCTGTAAGATTTTGTAGCTGGTTTCCTCGGTTTTCATAAATAGGCGAAAACGAAAACACAAAATTAGTTACTGTAAATATATGTGCGCGGTTTAATTTATTGTTTCACTTTAACTAGCTTCGTGCATTTTATGTCCCTGATAAAAAAAAAAAAAAAGACCAAAGCATTCTACCTTTTATGTTCTGATTTGGAGTATTTTGTATTTTAAGGTTTATCAGAAACGTTGTTAACTAATACTGTGCATGCAATTTGATTTATGTGCTTCTGACTGGGAACACTTTAGTGTAATTTCTTATAATAAAACTTATTTATATAGATTTTCAAATAGAATGAGAAAGTTAATTTAACTCTCTTTTGAGCATGCTTTATTTAAAAAAAAGAACTACTTTTTTAGTAATTTGAATGGTGTTCAATTTGTTTTGGACTAATCCGAGTTCCCTGTTTCTTGTGGTGTGTCTGCTGACCGCCGTAGAAGTGATCAAACGCACATCCGTAGATCAGATTTAGCAGAATGGTAGTTTCGTAAGTTGGCTTTAGTAGAACCTATTTTCGCCTTAAAATGTTAAGATCAGTGGCGTTCGAAGTGCTTGCGAAATGAAGGGACGACGGGGGCCAGTGATGAGGGAAGGAAGGGGGGGGGGGGGGGGGGGGGGGAGAGGAAAGTTTGATGTCGACGCGCCGCCGTTAGCAAAAGAATGTCTCCAAGACGGTTCCAATAAGTGGTTTCGGGGCGACGCCATTTTCAGCATTCGTTCGTATGGCGCGTGCTTTGCTCACTTCCAGAGCGATGAACTCGCGCCATGCTGTACCGTGGAGATTGCACACTGGGCCTTACATTCGTAAACATTGGAATGGTGAGTGAGAGCCTGGAATCCGAGTTCAAGACGGGTCAACGACTTTTGCGTTTTTTTTACCACGCAATTTCTCCAAGTGAGCGATTGCTGAACTCATATTTCACGCGCTACGAATGTAAGCCGAGAAAATTCCGACGCAGTCAGTGCATTTGTTGTGTTCCGGTTTCTTTTTTCGAACAAAAAAGATGATTCAAGTTCTCATTTTTTTACAGAGTAAGGTTAGGCATGCGTTTGGCTTTTTCTTAGTCGCTAAGCGCGTATTGGAAGTTATAGCGCTATAGTAGTCCGTCTCTCCCCCCCCCTCTCCTCTCTCAAAATTTGTTTTTAATATTTCATATGCACGAATGGCGCCACCCATATATCGTCATATTCCTGGAGTGCACCAAGATTAAAAAGAATGGTAGGAGGCTTCCACGAACGGACGTAAGCATCTTTCATATGAGCGTTTTCGGGCGTTTCGCGGGAGCAGTGACCCCCCCTCCCCCTTCCCGCTTAAAACCCTTCACGTAACTTTGCATTTAGAGATTGTTTTTTTTATTATTATTATTATCCAACGCGCAGATCATGAAGTGAAGGAAGCGGAAGGGAAAAAGGAATACTCTAGATACGAGCCTGGCATCCCCTATTGGCAATGCGCGTCTGTTTTGGAGCATTCCTTTCGGGTATCTTTTTTGCGTTTTTTTTTTTTTTTAAATAATATTCCTATCGGCGGCGTCGTTATGGTTGCGCCGATCGTGCCTGCGGAACGCCGGAATGCGCGTAAAAAGTTGGAGCGCGCGAACAAAATGAAGCGACCTACGGGGAACAATGTGTTAGGAAATGCGTTGTGAAATGTTCGTCGACATCCGTCGACGAGATATTGCGTCACTATCGCCGAAGTTTTTCGCTTTATTCAAATATTCGCTTTATTCGAACACTTCGCCGGCTATACTGACAGAATGAGAACGACAGGGTGTTTTTTTTTCGAATGCCCGGCTTCTAGCACGTGCTCACTGTCCTCCGTCGTGCATTGACTGCGCGCGGCACTCTGGAGCCTCACGAGACGGCCAAGTGTTATCAAAGCTGCGAAGCTCGCTGCGCTAGAGGTGGGAACAGGAAATGGCCTCCCTGGCGCTCTAGCCCCTTCAGTGACAATACATCTCCCCATGCTTACAAATCCTAAGCCACCGTGCGATCCCCACATCCAAGCACTCGCGCGTTCGTGGTATCGAAAAACGAGTTAAGCGCGCGCCATGCGTACTATTTTTGAATATGGTGCCTGCCGAGAGGTTTCTTAGAGCGACAGCGGTTAGAGGGAACTAGAGTCACCGGATCCTGGGGAAAGTGGCGCATTGCCGTCCCTGCTTGCTACCGGGACACAAGGATATACTAACATACAGATTACCAAACCTCGCAAGGTGACTGGCTGATCGGTCTCTCTGATCGGTCTAAGCTACCATGATGACCGCCATTTCGGTCAATTCAAATCTTCGAAGCTTCGAAGGGGTCGTTTTCGAACGAGTCACGCCATGTTCGCCATGGAGTTTCATCTATACTGAAAGCGTTACTCGCCAATATAAACGTCTTTGGTACTGCGAGTGCAATTAACTTATCAATCGTGCTTATCTCCAATAATCTCTTACGATGATATTGTTGGTCTCGCGTATTTCAAGACAGGAAAATGATCGTTCAATGCCGACAATCACCCTCGCCGTATCTGGTGACGGTGCGAAGGCTTTCGCTTGTTTCGTTGGTCTGTGAATATCGTAACCTCGGTATTCAAGAAATGTCTTGCTAAAGCAGCCTGTCACCATGGTCGTTATGGTAGCTTAGACCGATCAGAGAGACCGATCAGCCAGTCATCTTGCGAGGTATTTGAATCGGCTCACTAAGGATGAAGAGGTGAAGGAGAAACTGCTGATTCCATGAACCAATATGGCGACCAAAAGGAGGGGCTTGGCGCTACTCCCCCATGATCCAATTAGTTTAATCAGAACTTCCCGGGGAAACTGCATTGTCATCCTTCGTGAAAACTCCCCGTGACGTCAGCAATCACATGATTGCTTCCAGGCGCTGCCGCCACCGCTGCGTTTGTAAGAAAAATAAAACATTTTCGACCCGTTCAAGCCGGATTCGAAACAGCGACTTATGAATGACAGCAATCTTTCTCTTTAGAGGCTACAGCCGGGGTCACTCTGCTTATGTATTATACAAAAGACAGTCTGCATACAGGATCAAACGCGAGATCCGTGCTTGAAATGCCGCATGTCAATGAGTTCTATGAGGCGACTTAACACTCGGCATTTGAACAACGGGTGTTAAGGTGCCTCGTTTTTGCAGACTGTCATATGTGGGATGTATGAGGAGCGTGACCCCGGCTGCTTATCGCTCTTCCAACGACAATCTACGTAGCGATGGTTTCATAACTAATAACGAGCATTATGATGGCTAATAAAATCCGTACGCGCTGTGCGTCGGAAGCATACTTTGCTTACATTCCACTATAGCGACGCTGCTTGACCAGTGGCGCCTCCTCGTTTTAGCCGGTGGCAACTCTTCTGACCACTCTTTCCGGCGGAAACCGGCGCACTTAATGAAAAGAGAGCTGTCCCTCGAAGTCACACTTTCGCTGTCGGCCACGCCCTCGTTCCCGGAACGTTGAATTACGCGGCGCGCCATCGTTGTATTGTGCGTTCTCCGCTTACTACGGTCTCTCGGCGATATACAGTGCTCTAGTTCGCTTTAAGCCACACATCGTGCTCGTTTTTGTTTTATTGACAATCGTGGGCTATCGCTTTTTTTTTGTTACTGCTGTCTTCTGTATGTTTGTGTGTGCCTACGTGCGAGGGTGTGTGTGTGTGTGTGTGTGTGTGTGTGCGCGTGTGTGTGTGTGTGTGTGTTTGTGTGTGCCTGGAGTTCTTAACAGCTAATGCGCCCTGCGGTTCTTAAGATATATCTGTGACTAATATTAAAAATTGTAGTCACTCACTGCCGGATGACTGGAGATACTCGCACGTTAAATAAAAAGGTCGCTAAAAATGTATTTCAAAGGTGAAAAATACCATAAGGTATTGGAAAAAACTTTAGACTGTCGTTTGTTTTTCTTTGTACTTGAAGATATAACGGATTAAACGAAGAAAAAAAAAAGAAAAATCAAGGTGGTACAATTTTATTTGCCAAGTCATCACACACAAAAGAAAAATAGTGTCAAAAAGCGGACCCGAACCGCTAACGAACTCAAACTTGTCAGCTGACATTGGAAGAGAGCGATGTCACTAATCGTTCGGCGCATGCGTGACGCCGTCAGTACTTTAGTTCAGCAGTGTTGGACAAAGTACTCGATAAAAGATTTCAAGTTAAGTTACTAAATACCTGGTTCATAAAGTATTTAAAATAATGCTAAGGTTACTTATATTGTAAAATATTTTCAGGAGTGTACCGATACTGAGAAATGTAATTCAATTGCTTTTGAAGATACTTCCGCATTACGTAATTTGTATCCACGTCAGTGACAAACAACATTATACAGTTTCGCAAATATGGCTTACCAGAATGGTTTATTAGTACTCAACAGAAGCTGATTCTCGAACTTCTTGTCGGAAGTCCGTCCTCGTTTGCACTGGAAGGCATCGCCGCATAATTTAGGTTTCCCCTGACAAAGATCAGTACCATCGCCAAATGCAACACTAAACTCATTAGGTTGTTCAGCTTTAATGCAGTTAGTGCAAAATAAATACACAGAGGAGTTGTCTAAAATGCAAACGCTTTGAGGTAACATTTAACTATTGTACACCTAGAGCTGAAAGAAAGAATAAAGATTCAAACGTACCTTCAGGTGGTTCCTGATATTCGAATTCGAAGCTTTGCCAACGGGCAGCATCTTCGTCTTGGGGAGGCATAGGTAGCATTTCACTTGCAGATTGCTGTATTTCTCAGACACACATTCAAAATAAGATTTTAGATACGGCAAGGGCAGGACAGAACTTTCGTCTTTTATCATTGATGAGTGTGACAGCTTTCGAGAAGGTGGCTTTTATAATGTATGGGTAGTCTTTTCTAGTGTTACCGAGCGGATGCGGCCGCCTTGAGCCTCACGGTGTTTCGTGTCACCCAGCGGGCGGATGCGCCGCTAAGTCAGAGTCCACACCCATGCCACTTCATACCGAAAAACTCGGACAACGATGGAATGTCGAAAATGTATTTGAAATAATGAGTACAAGATACTAAACAAATGTAATCAAAATGCAGTATCAAATACTCCCGATCAAAAGTATTCGCAAGATACCAAGATACCTAAAAAGTAATTGAAATACAGTATCTTGAGGAGAGTATTTGAGATAGGTACAAGGCTGGTTCACATAAGCCAGACAGCGGTGCCCGAGAAGGCTTGTGACGTCACGTGCACTACACGCGAAGAGCTCCGAGGTGTCCGCACATGCTAAAAGGCTCAAGTTCCCTCGATGCATTGCGGCAGCGGTGACGTAGTAAAACTGGCTGGTGAGATCAGTCCATTGACTCCACCAGGGCCCGTTTGCTCGAAGCTGGTTAACAAACCGCGGTTAACCGGATGTCCCTACGAAGGGGAATTTTAGATCACGTGACCTGCAGAGTAGGGACGCCGGAGTCAAATAGTACCTAGCGTCAGACAATATGGCTGCTACGGCTGCTCGTCACGCTTGGGAACATTTATTTTTACGAAGATGCCTCATCCTCGTGCCACGAAAGGGACATTTCAACACAGAGTCTACAGTCGGAGTCGACGGCAGCTCGCCCACCGCCGGACGGCGAGCGTGCTGTGGGAGCAGGGCTACGCTTGACTGGTCACGTCAAGTTCGCGTTCACGCATCGCCCTCTGAAGTGGACTTGTTTCAACGAATGCTACAGTCAGCGGTACCTTCAAAATATACTACCTAGGTGAGTGCCGCGATGTTTCACGAGAAAGTTATGAGATCGTACCGCTATCAAAATGTCATGTCAGCAGATCTTGCGTTGTAATCAACGTCCAGCTTTCTTTTTTTCACTTTTAAAACCTACCTTGAGCCGAAATCGCATGGTAGTGAAACAAATCTCTCCTAAAAACTGCCTCTAATCGCGGAGTCTGGTTTATAGTACAGTTCGCCGTGTATTGTATTTGCAGCGCATCCACAACACCGACGACCCCCTTGCAGCGGGGGACGGTTCAACGAAGGCAAGATGTAGACTAAAAACTTTCCTCGGAAGCAACTATCCGTTACCTCAATAGAAACTGCCGGCACGGATGCCGGCACGGCATTCGATCGAACTTCGGTACTGTCGTCTCCGAACTAGTACAACTGGGAAATAAACAAAGCTTCTATCATGAAAGAAGTGTCCATGTTTTCTCTTGCGCTTGTCTTTCGTCAATTTATTTTGTTTTGGGATAACTAGATGTCTTGTTGGGATTATAAAGAGAGCGACAATTACGTAGCAGACGATCACAACCAATCTGAAATCGAAAATGAGTCAGGCGACCTCAAGCATCAGCATGAAACGGCAGAGGAATTGGACATTGGATGAACAATTACAACTAATCCGGGTCGTGGGGAAGCGAAAATATCAAATTATGGGGAAGTTCAGTGCAACGATCACGACCCAAACAGTAAGACAGGCATGGGCTGTTTGCGCACCCCAGACCAATTACAGCAGTGTTGGAGGAACCTTTTAAAGAAGACCAGACGGCTGTACAGCTTATACAAGAAGCACGAACAGCGCACAGGTAAGTTCATTGTGTTCTTAAGTTAATAAAAATATTGCATTGCTTTAGTGATAATATATGTACAATCAAACCTAATAACGTGTATGTGGACATTTGTATATTCGTGCACCTTTGCCCTCTGTTGGGAGTCGACTTGTCATCTTCTAAGAACAGCAGTAAAAGCAGTGTTACAGCATCAGAAGACCATTTATTGCAGTTTATGTACAAGTTCTGCACAGGCTGTCTGGAACTCGTAAAACAGTTCTAGTGGAAGACCCAAAACTTGGGACACAATATTAACACACATTTTTAGAGAGCACAATGGTCCAGGCCAACAGGCCAAACTGTAAGAAGATTAAAATTGCATGATTACATAGTCCACAGTTTCAGCAATGTTATGTCGCAGTTATTGAATGTTTAAAAGAATGCATCATGCAGTATTTGTTTATTTTGATTTTCCCATGAAAGTTCCATTTACATACTTGGTTGAACAGTGAACCCCCACCTCCTTTGTTTTTGCTCATGACTCGAGTAAGTAGTAGACGAGACGAAATTACTATGCCTTAATTCATAGGTGCTGGGCCAAACCCCCATGTCTTGACGCCCCTCGTCGAAGCCGTCTTCGAGACGATCGGCGAGGACTCTCCCAGCCTGTGCGGGTTTGGTTGCCACGATAGGTGACACGGAAGAGTAGGTGACTGGTTTCTAGACCCGATTGTGTGACGAGTAAATGGTGCTAAGGAACCGGTCATAGTAAAGCAGAACTGTCGCTCCAGGCGAGGCTCTAAAAGATGAGGACAAATGTTGATAACAAGATGGGCATGTTGCCATTTGAATAGCATTACTGCCGAGTTCTTTTATATAAAGACCAGAGGCCAGATTCCCGAAACATTCTTACGGCAAAAAAAGTTAGTAAATTTATCTTACGACAAAGTTACAAACTTTTGAGTATTCCCGAAGAAAAATGTTTCCAAGTTTTGTGCACGTTTCGACGAAATCCGTAACTTGTGCAAAACTTGCGAACATTTTGCTTCGGGAATACTCAAAAGTTTGTAACTTTGTCGAAAGATAAATTTACAAGCTCTTTTGTCGTAAGAAAGTTTCGGGAATCTGGCTTCAGTTTTATTTCAACCACAAAAGCTCAAAGGCGGGTCAAAGAATAAGTCACGAAACCGTCTTCCAGAGTACACTCCAAGATTTGATAAGACAGAGCGCTACCACATTTCTCATTATTTTCAACAAGGCTGAAAGAGTTTTACCGAAGCTACAAATTTATGAAATAGGACGGCATGCAATGAAAAATCAGGAGGTAAAGCTGTTTACCATAATCTAATAAAAATTAAATGCAACAAAGTGGCAATGGCTTTTTTTTTTATGCTAACTGTAACAGGTTTTCAATATGTAAATTATAAGATCACACACAGTACAACCATCCTGTTGCTAGTTTTACCAACTTAGGAAAATTGGCTCAAACACTACCTTCATTCCCGTTGTGAAGTTAACGACTCCCATGATGGTAACCTGTGCGAGTAAAATCAATGCCAGTGAAACTATGTGCTGTAATGTTTGAAGTTGTCCTATCAATGTGCACAGTGCAACGAGATTTGACTGGAAATGTGACCACTAATTTTATGAACTGTTAATCACATAGCTACACAGCTGCATTCAAACCTTTAGCAGTGAAAGTGCATGAACACATGCATGCAAATGCTCTTCACAACCAAATACGCATTTTCCCACACCATGTATTGGGCAATTGTGCAAGAAGTAACAACACTGTGCTCCGGCCTCAAGCCTGCACGTCAGTATATAAATCAACTTAGCTAGCAAACTTTGTCCTTCGCACCAACACGTATGAATAAATTTTGGCACAGCATCGGCATCTTTATCAGGGTTACAAACTATGCACAGTGTGTTCTCTTTGCCCGTACTGACAAAAACAAAACCTGACTACTTTTTTCACATGCATTTGTCGCAGCTCCAGGGGAATAGATCCACAGCCCGGTCCCTCTGGGAGCGGAAGTGCTGCACGAGAGTCTGCCACAGGAGGCGGTGCAGCGGGCTCCAACGAATGTGCCGTACAGCTGACGTTGGTGCCGGGAGGCTTCACAGCGGTTCCTGCAGGAGACAGAGAGGCAGCAGCAGCTGGAGGGAGCGAATCTCCTGCTGGAGAAGGAGTGCACAGAAAGGGTTAAGCAAGCTGCCACGGCAACGATCGCAGCAGCAACTGCTGCAGAGGAGTTCTACCATCAGTCATAAAATTACTAGAGGACCAAAAAACGTTAAAAAAACTTTAATTGGACTGGAAACACAGTGTGCAGAATTGCAAATCAAATTGTTAAAAAAACAATTAGGAGAAGAGTAAACATTGACATATTATGCTGTTTTTAATTTTCAATTTGAATGTATTTGTTTACATATGACAAAGCGAACACGGCTGCTGAGAAATAAAATTCATTTTACTTGGAACTGTCAATAGATTTCTGGATTCAGATCTGCTATACTCCGTCTCGTCCTATGATGGACTAAAGCCCAATGCTACAGGCCGCCGGGTCCAATCACGAGCATGTTTGAAACCATGTGGTATATTTGCTATGGGCCCTAGTCCTTCGTCGGGTGAGATGAAATATAACTAAAGCATGTACAGCGTATTAAAAATTTTATATATTAACATTGTATCACAGAGGATAAGTTGTAAAAGGTAATGTTTGACGACTTAACATCATTGGGGGTACCTTGCCAGCACAATGCACTGGTACTCAAGACCATGCGAAGCAGCATGTGCAATATATTGGTATACTTACGCTCAACCCATGAACTGGCTGATGATGGCGTACCGAGCCTCATTGCTTTCATCACGACCCGCTGCCACGGGCTCGACGGGAACCTCTTCTGGGAGAACAGTCCTTGGCATGCTGCAGGGGTATGTCTTGGCCAGGTTGTGCAGGACACAGCAGGCGACACTGATGTCACAGCATCTCTCTGCTGCATCCTCAACTCAGCATGGAGGCAGTGGAACCTACGCTTGAGCTGGCCTATCGTCCTGCACAGTGGATAAATAGAGCAAGATCTGCTAATCCTTTTGAAGTGGTTTAACAAGAACATCTAATGAGGTCGGCATGTGATATCTATCATCGCTCCAGCCCATTGAAAACATGGTATTATGCCTAATATTTCATAGTTTTGCTGGAATATTTTAACATAGTAATGATATGCAGATTTTGTTAAAGATACCAGTGATGTGATTGGTCCGAGTCATTTTGGCGCAGCTCTTGGAGCAGTGAAAAGTCAATTTTGGAACAACAAAAAGAACTTCTGTAGCATAAGCACGCATTAATTTTTATTTATACCAATGCAAACATTGTGTCAAGCTTAATTTTTCGGCCTGAAAGTCAATGTCTACATTGCCTTCTCACATACATTCAAACCTTTTTTAGCATCAACTGCACAGCAGGAGTCCCTCAAACACAAAACTATAGTGTTTAGTTGCATGGAGAAGCACCATGACAAGGTGACAAGAAGGTGAGTGTAGATGGACAACACAAACTGCTTTGAATGGTTATTTTAGGTACTGAATGCCACTGAAATAGTACAATAACATTGATCACATAAACTGATGTTTCCTTCAAGTTCTAGAGGTTGTAATAAAACTGCAATTTATAACTCAGATAAAAAGCAAAGCACTTGTCATTTGGTTATCAAAATAAATTACATTTTATCTGTAGAACTTCATAGCAAAAACGGCACGTGAACGAAACTTAAAAACAAACCCCTCGAACTCATTCAGGTTCTTCCTGATATTCCATCCACTGCTCCTGTCAATTTAGTTCTAATCTACTCACATCTATAAAAAATTGATAGCTAAACAAGTGAGTTGGCATAAATAAATAAACATACATAAGAGCACATATAATTGTTCTTGCAATACCAAAGTACCCTTACTAAATCTCGATTTCGAAAGAGGTACTGCCAGGATCTCTCAATTTATATTTACGAGCCGACGTTGTCTTCAGGAATTGTGTTGCAATTCTGCGTCTCGCTTTGGAGGAGTGCTTTCCCCTTAACACAGGGTGCGCAGCGGCGAAGCAAGACATGCAAAATAACGATGCCTACTCCGTGGTGTTTGCTTCTCCGGAGTATACCAGTGCGCGGTGAAAAGCGCACTCAAAGACACTAGCTAACCCTCCAGAATGAACAGACAAATAACATGAAAATTATTACGAAACTTCCAGATACTGTCTGTCATTCATACAAAATGTGATCGAATAGTATGGTATTTGAGACGATAATCAAAAGTTTTGAAAACCTAAAAACTTGCGTAAGCATATCATAACGGTCCGGCCGGGCAGCGAGGCCCGAGCTATTACATTTTCAGTATTATTAAAGTGACATTAAGTTTTGGCACTATGTTCGAGCCAATTCCTCACATTTTGGTTAAATATAGCAGAACGTAGCAGGGTAATCACTTTGGGGCAAATGGCGCAGCAATCCCATCACTGATATAATGAAAATGTTCTTCGCAAAAACCTGCAAGGAAAAATGCAGTTTGAGATAAGCAGTATTTAAGAGGATATGTTTGAATATGTCTGTACTCAAACTGTCCAAAAACAAGACCTGCCTAAGCCAATGTGTAATTTTTTTTTTTTTTTTTTCACATTGCAAGCATTGTCTTTGTTTTTATAAGAATTGCTTTACATTTAGGCATTTCTAACAACTGCTATTGTTTGAAAGGTATGAACTTCTAGTAAAAACTTGTAGGTTAATAAACCCAGTCATACAGCACCGCCAGGAAGGATATGTTTCAGAGAAGTTCTAACTTCTATTCTGGAGTTCAAACAGAAAAGAGCGAATGAAATATAATAATTAATGTGACATATAGAGTTAGCTGATAAATGGTTGAATTTTGTGAATTGACTTACTTCATTCCCACAAAGCTGGCTAACCTTAGAATAAACATTACAAGCTATGGCAGTAGGTTATAGCCAGTAGTATAAATAAGGTGGAGTAGAGATACGCCTTCCTTTCCTTGCTTCTGAGCAGCCGTAGCCTACTATGCAAGAACATAAAAATGGCAACAAATGTAAAGCGCAGGCACAACCATATGAAAAACTTTAGGTGCCTCAATGTGTCGAAACCCTGAGGCGTCGAACAAGGACGCATAGCCTGGCTTTACCGTTCCACGATGCTCCTCGCTGTGCTATGCGAGGCATTGTAGGCGACCTCCACTGCTGATGACGGAGAGAACGGCGTCATCAGCCATGGCTTGCCGGGTGTAGCCACTATCTCTAAGCGGTAGACCATCGTAAACGCCATCGGCCCGCTTGCCTGACACCGAGCCCTCGGTGAATATCCTAGAGTCGTGGGTGCTTCCAGGCATCAACAGCACCCGCAACCGAAGAAAACCCACCGACCTCAAAGAAGGCCTGTTGCAAGGCATGACCCTCAGCTTCACCTGGCCACCTGCATTGTAAATGAATTTGAGTCAGTCTCTAGCACTATGACATTAGCAGGCATGGTATTGTTGTGATCACATGCTTAGAAATAACACACCTATCATTCATCTTCATCAATAGCGAGCAATAAAAACCTTGTCCGCACAATGACAGTACTCAGTAGCCGCAAGACTAGCTCAGTAGCGCCAAGTGCATAGTTGGGAGTGTAGAAACCAGGCTGTTTATAAATATCTGCACTCCTACTTTATTTGTAGTTTAGTTGCATTTGCACCTGCACCAATAATAGGTACTAAGGGAGTCATTTTGTACACTCCAGTTGGTTCGTGTAATTTTACTGCTCAGTTCACTGGTCTGCATGTCACGCTCATAACCAGAAAACAAATATCGAGTGCTGAAGCAACACTATTAATGTTCCTTTAGGGAGGTACCAGTATACGGGGGGATCAATACGCTGGCAGTATTCATGTAGCAAACGTC
>JABSTQ010008258.1:0-31916 GCA_013358835.2 Ixodes persulcatus | reverse complement strand
TAATCGTAATCGTAATCGTATCTTTAATTGCTCAGGAGAGCCGGGTCCTCCTGAGCCTGCCTCAACGTGCGACGTGTCTCCAGCTGTAGGTGCACAATTTAGCCAGGCAAGTAAAACCGCTAGCCTGGGGTCTTTAACGTGCATCACGCAGCAGTGATACACGACCGCACGCCGGTACATGCTCATCCAGATCGAAACGGGCAGGGGTGAAATTGAACCCAGGATCCCTGGTTTATGCGCGCGAGCTTTCGCTCCACGTGCTCAAGGTGGTGTGCTCTAGCCCACTCGGCCACCGTCCTTTTTTTTTCTTCTTTATTGCACGTGGCCACCGATCCCTCTTTATCTGTCCTGGACCACCGTGGTCTGGACTAAAGCCCTTCGATATTTTCGTATGTCTTGCAACTGGTGTCAAATGCGCCAGTGCACGAGGCCCGTATGGCCCGTATCTCGAGCGGCCCTTGGAGCAGTTATCGGCGCAGTACATGAAATGAGCGGCCCTTCGAAGCGAACGATGGCAGCGGAGCCCGCTCCTCGCACGTGTCTTCGAGTTTCCACAACAATGGTAGGCGGTACTTGTAAGCGTGAATTTTATCAAATGAATTTAGTCTGCACTAGAGTTCCTGTACAGGCTCCCTACGGGAGCCAGAGTTGCGCGTCTGATTCAACATGCGGCGTGCCGCCCTCGCCGCTATTCGCCGAGATCCGATCACGTGAGGAGCCGTATCAAGTGTCGTGCAGCAAAGTAGACGTTGCACGCGCCCCGGCGTACGTTCCCAGGCTTTTGAGCCCGCCGCGCGCCTCGAACGCGCGGCGCTGCTATTCGCCGAATTCAGTCACGTGAGGAGCTGTATCCACATGCCATGCGTGAACGCGCAACTCTGGCTCCCGTAGGGAGCCTATTAGCGGCAAGATGTTTTGGTGGCGCCCTCCTGTGGTTCCCCCTTGTGACGTCATTACCTTGCAAACAACAAGTTTGATGGTGTTTGTTATTAGCATGGTGGAAGCTTGAAATCATTGCGCTCTCAAAGGAACACTGCCAACACCGTCAAAATTAAAGTTCTTTCATTCCTCTTGTTTCCGTCGATGATAAATCCCCTTTCCGACGTCATAGTCAGCGTTCGGCCAATCGTGGAAGGCCGACCACAGTGACGCTTTCGGTCGCGCACGGGGCTAATACAGGAACTATAGTCTGCACTAGAGTTCCTGTATAGGCTCCCTACGGGAGCCAGAGTTGCGCGTTCACGCATGGCATGTGGATACAGCTCCTCACGTGACTGAATTCGGCGAATAGCAGCGCCGCGCTTTCGAGGGCGCGCGGCGGGCTCAAAAGCCTGGGAACGTACGCCGGGGCGCGTGCAACGTCTACTTTGCTGCACAACACTTAATACGGCTCCTCACGTGATCGGATGTCGGCGAATAGCGGCGAGGGCGGCACGCGGCATGTGGAATCAAACGCGCAACTCTGGCTAAACCAACACACTGTTTACAAACAAGCCCGCTTTTCCCACAACAGGTGTGGGCACTGCGCATGCGCAGAAGCCAGATTTGGGAGGAATGAAGCGTTAGTTGAGTTGCTCTATAGACCTTTTTCGCATAACCTCAAACCAGCCAGTAACTGACGTACCCTCGACCTGATGCATTTTTGGATTGCCCGCTGACACAGGGTATGCAACTGCCAAGGGTATGGGCGAAAAGGCTTAAAAAACGGACGTCGTGCATGAGGTAGTTCCAAGTGCTCCTTTTTACCGTGCTGCAATTTCCGAAAATCTACGATTGTCTGGTTACCACTGCGTGGTCGTCGGATGGATAAATAATTTTAAAAAGCATAAGAACAATAGCAGAAAGTGTGCCATGAGCACAAGAAGCTGCAGCGCGAGTGTGGCTGCAATGTTATCGAGCTTCGCATTTTCCCCAAGAATCCTTATTTATGAAGTCCGTCGATTGCGAGCTTGAATCGCGAGAGATTCGTATCAGACACAACGTCACGTTTAAGCTCAAGACCACATCGTCTACGACAAGAGGACCGATTTTAATTTCCGGTGCAGGTGGTCCAATTAGGTTATCACTGCAAGCCCCATGGTTTGTGAAAATTATGAAAACGTCTACATGCCACCACTCAAGATGGAGCTATCAAATGCCGAGAGCTTACCTGCACAGACTACAATAAACTGCCCATATATACTTCGCTGTGGAAACTCAATCAAAACACCCCACCGTCTTCGTCGTCGTTCTCTCGAGGAGGCAAGGTGATGGCCTGTGAGTAGCCAGCTGGATTCAACCGGACAAGCGCCAACCAAGTTATTGCAGCCCACCATAGCCAAGTCTAGCCAAGTTCCCCCATACCCACACCGTTGCCTACCCAGATAGCTGTGCTGCCAGAACTAGCCGTCTTTCTTTTTCTAAGCCGCTAGACGGCGTCGTCGGCGCCGCAATTCTCAAGATGGCGGCGCCGTTAAAGAAGGTCTATACAGGAACTCTAGTCTGCACTTGCCGGCAGCGCCTTCAACTTATGGAATTTACGAGGATAACTCGAGTGCAACATGGCTTTGTGTATTTGAGTGGTTCTTTTTCGCTGACAGATAGACAGACGGAAAGTGTCCTTTCTTGCCATATGTTGTCAGCTGCAGTGCACTTGGCGCGCGATTGTGGACGAGTAGTAGAGCCGCGCCACTTGCTTGGACAGTGAACTCCTTGGTACAGTTCACGGGTGGGAAACGGTTGCTTCTTGTGCAGAGTGTGGACCTCGTCGACCAGGTCCACACCTCTGGATGTGCAGTAGTGTGGACCTCACCACGCAGAACTGTGGACCTCGCCACTAAATGAGCTACTTAGGGTCGGCACTCTGTTCCCCAATATTGCTGCGGGCGCCGCCATCTTGGTGCTCATGCAGAGCAGACGCCGCTGCCGATCGTCATGATTCAAAAGTGCGACTTCCTCAGCATTAAATTCGGTGTTAGGAAGCTCATGGAATATTGCTTTGCTCTGTCGCGAAGCGTTTTACATTGTGAGGACATAAAAACGTTTTCTGTGATTTCTGATAAATTTTCAGATAACTGGCAGCCATGATTTTAAGCCACGGTATGAACAAGTGTCGTTACCCTGAAGCGTAGCTTATTTAGTGGCACTAGGGAAGCTCATGGCAGAACAGCGCAGCACTGAGCTAGATTTCAGGCGCGATCATTCTTCAATAGTGCCACTAAATAAGGTACGCTTCAGAGTAACGACACTTGTTCATATTGTGGCTTAAAATCATGGTTGCCAGTTATCTGAAGATTCATCTGAAATCACAGGAAACGCCTTTCCGTCCTCCACAAATCTTTAAACAGTTCGCGACAGAGCAAAGCAATATTACATGCTTCCTAACACCGAATCTAAAGCTGAGGAAGTCGCATTTTCGAATCATGACGATCGGCAGTTGCGTCTACTCTGCACAAGCACAAAAATGTCGGCGCCCACAACAATGTTGGGAAACAGAGTGCCGATACTCTAAGCGCAGATCATTTAGTGGCTCTAGTTCTTCCCAGAAGTGGCGCGCGGCACGTTTCTCGAGCATTTCCACAAAAATGATTGGCGCCACTTTTCCCCTCATAGATGAGCTAGAGTTCCTGTATAGGCTCCCTACGGAGCCAGAGTTGCGCGTTTGATTCACATGCCGCGTGCCGCCCTCGCCGCTATTCGCTGAGATCCGATCACGTGAGGAGCCGTATCAAGTGTCGTGCAGCAAAGTAGACGTTGCACGCGCCCCGGCGTACGTTCCCAGGCTTTTGAGCCCGCCGCGCGCCTCGAACGCGCGGCGCTGCTATTCGCCGAATTCAGTCACGTGAGGAGCTGTATCCACATGCCATGCGTGAACGCGCAACTCTGGCTCCCGTAGGGAGCCTATACAGGAACTCTAAGATGAGCTTTACTCCACACATCCTGGGAGCGGGTTTGCAAACCAGTATTCAGACGAAGAGCAGGCCGATATAGGACATAGGAAGTGCAAAACTGCCATTTTATTTCTTTTTTGTTTTCTAGCTTTAATTACTCTAAAAATAAATAACCCTTTTTTTTTTTTTTTTGCAAAACAACGTTTGCGTGTTAAATGTCCTGGTCCGAACGGCCGCAACGCCGCACCTTGCTTTCGATAATTTCGAACGTGGACGGAACTTCGAATCCATTCGTAAATCAGAGCTTATTCTACGTTTTGTAAGCGACTGTAATCTGCGTATACTGGCTCGTATCTCGCGCCGCCTGTTGGCCGCTTCCGGCAGCGGAAGACGCAGAGCGAAGAAGATCTAGCTCAAGATCGGCGGCGAACAGCCTGTGCCCCGAGCCCACCTCGAGCGCCCGACCTGCATGCGCAGCTGCGAACGTGCAACTCGTTTGTTCCGGAAAAATTCTGCGCCATCTATGAGTTAAAGGGTACAAATAAATAGCGTTGAATCCCCCTTAATGGGGCGAGCTTGTGCCCAAGAATAAAAATGAAACAGAAGATAACAGGAGAGCGTCGCGAGCCTCGAAGCCGGCGTAACAGCAGAGTCGAACGCTGGGGCGAGACTAACCCCGGATCGGCACGCGGTGCCCCTTATGTACGCGCGTGGAATTCTGGAACACTCGGCGTAGAAGGTTCGGCGCGGAGAACATTCGGACCTTGAATAAGCAACAGGATTCTCGAATTTTCCAGAACACGCAATTGCAAGAATAAATAAAATACACGTCGCTCCAGGAATCGAACCCTTAAGCGGGTTTCACATGCAGCGATTCCGCGGAAGAAATCGCTGCCGCTAGTGGCACGGCGGCACGGATCGCGAGGTTTAATTTCACATGAGCGTTTTCTGCCGTTGCGATGGCCAATGGTTCTTGCAGCAAGCAGATGCGATCACTTTCATGGCCTCAATCACCTCGTCCAGAGTTTCTCTTTTAATACCATTGTTTCTAAATGTTTTGAGCTGCGCGTCCCAAAAATACAGACGCTTCGATACTTCACTTATAAGCAGTTCATTGAACTGGGCGCGGTAGGTTTTATTACTTGGTGGACGATCTGTGTTCGAAAAGACACGGCACTGTCGCTCAGTTCTTCTTCGTCTTTAATTTTTCTCACTAGCGCTCGCACAGCCGCTTCCGGTTAGCGTCTCTTGCGCTTGCTACACTTGGTACTCAGGCGAGGAAAGTAAAAAAGAGCCGCGTGTTTTCTTGAGAAAACAAATTCCGAGGAAGGGGACAGCAATCCCCCTCCTCCATAATCTCCTGAACAGTTCCGACGCCACTGCTGAAGCAAAGAAGCTTGACCCGCCGGAAAAAAAGAAACCGCAGTCACTTACGTACTTTCTCTGCTTGTCGTCTGCTTCAAGAACGTGAAAATGCCGCCGTCCTATGCGCCAGCTTTCCCCGCAATGTTTCTCCTTCGGTCACGTGTTTCCCGCCGCGCAGTGAGTGGCCAGCTGGGAAACTGCCGCTCTGCCGCGGCGAAAAATTTCTAACATGGTGGAACCGTGCCGCTCTGCCCGCTGCGGCTGGCCATGAGCCGCTGCGACGGCAGAAATTGCGCCTCTAGGGCCAAAATCGCTGCATATGAAACCCGCTTTACTCTTCGCGCGGGAGGCAAACAAGATAACCGTTAGGCCACGGCCGCGCTGGCTACGTCGCCAACTGCGCGCGCGGCCATATAGTGTAACGTACGTCTCGTATTGCCTCCAGGTGGAACGCTAAGTCAGCCGTTGCCATGTTCATTAATACTGGGGAGATGACCGCTCCTTGGGGAACTTCTATCGTGTTTCTTGTGAGGGGGCTCATGCTGCCTCCATTGTGAACTTGGAACTGGCGTCGATGAACGAAGGATTTGATGAAGTTCTGTATTCGTCCACTTAGGCCTCGATTATTTGCTCCTCGAATGACTGTTTCATGTGGGATGGAGTCGAACGCTTTCTTGATGTCTATCGCCACTATTGTAGGAGGCTGTACGGTAGGTTGAAATTTGGTTATGTCATTGTGAATCATGGCCAGACTGTCTTGTGTGGACAGGTGTGGACGGAATCCAGTTTGCATGGGGTGTAGTCTGTTGTGTGACTCTAGGATCCAGGTTATTCTGGCCAGGACCATACGTTCCATTACTTTACATAGGTTGAAGGTTAGCGAGATGGGTCTAAGGTTCTGGATGTCATTGTTGGGTTTGCCTGATTTCGGAATGGGAATTACAGTGGATATCTTCCAGTCATCGGGAAGACCGGATTCCCATAACTCATTGTACTTGTCTAGGAGCTCACGCATTTCCTCATCCGGAAGGTTTCGGAATGCTGTGATGGTAATGGGGTTCAGGCCTGGAACTGTGTTGCTTTTTGCTTTTGCTAGAGCGTCCAAGAGCTCACCCATGGTGAAGGGGGAGTCTTCCGACAGCAATGCGTTTATGGTTCCGGCGCATAGCAAGTATCTGGTGGTTCCTTGGCTGATTGAGGGAAGAAACTGTCTCCCGCTGCTTTTGCTAGCTCTTCTTTTGTTATGTTTAGCCGTAATGCGAAGTTGGAACCGGTGTTTTTGCTTTTGGTTTTGCCGCTCATTCCTCGGTATGTGTTACCTACCTTCTTTACTCCAGTCTTTAAACCGAAGGAGCTGCAGTGTGCCATCCATCTGTTTCGTCTAAGTTCTAGAGTGTATCTTTTGGCCCTTGCCGTGGCTAAGTTAAAGGGGCGGTGCAACGAAATTCGATTGGAATGTTCTTCACTTCAAACGAGCCTACTGGCTCTAGTGGGACTCAAGGATACTCGCACGCAATGCCACTGGCCAAGAGACGCCTTTGTTGCGGTGTAATTTCAAGGTCAAAAGCGAGCGTTTTCATTCAATCTCTCCTTCGCAAACTTGATGACGTAACTCGGTGGCCGCAGCACCTCCCAGTGACGATATTTGAATGTGGCTCATATATTGGAGCCGAGCATTGCGTTGGCACTCGATTGGGCTCGTGATAATCGATAGCTCGAGAAGCATTCGGTAGTGGCCCGTGTCCAATCGCTGCAATGACGACAATAGCCGACCATAACAATGTCTGGAACTCAGCGCGTGTCCTATGCTTTGCCGACCCCAGCGCGTGGCTATGATCAACATTGGCGGCATATATCGGGTCCAGATCACGTGGCCACTGTTTTGGCTGCGAGTTGAGGGAATGAAACGCCGCTCATTTTCTTTAATTTTTTCTCGATTTCAATTGCGTGCGATGTAAAACGAACGGGGTTTCACAGGGTCATTAACGTCAGGGATCCGTTGTAAACGGTATTTGGCAAAGTACAAAAATCGTTGCATCGCCCTTTAAGTTTGATCCGAAGTGCTCGATTTTGTTTATTTTTCGTTATCTCTGAGCGCTTGAAGGCGACAAGCCCAGAGGTTGAGGAGATGAAGGTCGGGTATAGGAGAATCTTCTTTAATCTTGTATATTGTCTTTGCAACCTTAAGGGCCTGCTGGATACGGGTGGCAAGGTGTCCTTCCTTGCTTGCGGCTATGGCGGTGCGGAAGACATCCCATTTAATGAATTTCGCCTGTTGTTTGGCTGGAGTGGTTGTTTTAAGTCTAATTACTATGGGCAGATGGTCACTGCCCATGGATTCCAGCAACGTATGCCAGGAGGCTTTGAAGTTCTTCGTGGCCCAGGTGAGGTCCGGGGTTGTGTCCTTGTGCCTGGTGCTTGTTGCGATTCTTGTAGGGGTGTCAAGAACGTTAAGAAGGACCAGCTTCAGTTGCTTGCATTTGCTGGTTATATTCTGTCCTCGTTTGTTAGCTTTTTGCACCCCCACTGTGAGTGTTGAGCGTTCATATCCCCAGCGATGAGTGTGGGTGTGGTGCCTTGCAGTGTGGCATCAAACCAGTCTGCATCGTCTCCTTCTTTCTGCCCCGGTTTAATGTAGACGTTGTAGATGTCGAATTGTTGATTGCCTCTACGTAACTTAACTCCTCAACCCCTCTGGCTACGTTACATATTTGCGAGGTATCTATTTGTGATCGTGTTGAACTGTTCAAGACGAGAGTGGTTGCTTGTAGATAGGTTGCACCAGTGGATTGTTGGCTTTGGTAGTTGCGGGATCGTCGGACGATGATGGGATGAGTGTATGTAGTTTACCCTCGAATATTGATGTTTTCAACGTTTGCTTCTTGTAGGAGGATGACGTGAGGTTTGTTTTCCCTCATTTTCTTTAATCTTTCTTTAAGTTCCGCTGCCTTGTTATTAAATCCCCTTCAGTTCCATTGTAGAACCCAAGGAAATGTCGCCTTACGTTTTGGTTTTGTTTTCTTTGTTGTGTTTGAGCAAGTTAATCATTTAGTCGTTTGAGGATATCTCGTAGGGTTTGCGAGATGTTCTCGAGGGATTTTTCAACTCTGTCCATGCGTTGTTTCATTGCCGTTAGACGTTGCTCGCAGCTGGTGTGGGTTATGTTGTTATTGCCAGTTGGAGTTTCCGCAATTTGTGGCTGGAGAAATTTGCAGGTTTTGTACGGCTGATGTGGTGCCATCGTGAACATTTCCGAATACCATGGGTGGAACGTATGGATTCACATTGCAAGGTGTTGCCCATGCTCCTTGTGGGGGTGGGTTCGTCCATGACTGTGGAGAGGTGCTAGGTCCATTTTTGTCATATTGAGAGGGGGCCTTTTTCCCTGGGGTGTCTGAGCCGGGAGTCTTTTTGGGGGAATTTTCCGTTTGGAACAGTCGTTACTTGTGGCGATGTGGGAACCCCCGCAGTCTATGCATTTAGGCTGCAGTTCACATCCGGACTCGCTATCATGAGTATGACCGCATCGGTCACAGCGCTTGATGCCGCTAGGGCAGACGTCCGATTTGCGGCCTATTTCATGGCATGAGTAACAGACGAGAGGTCTTGGTCGATAGTCGTTTACTCTGAATATTTCGCAGAGGAAACTAACTTTGCTTTGGAATAGATTTCCCATCGAAAGTGATCAGGATGGTCCTGACGACCGTCCGATGGGACGAGCTGCGACGATCGTGTGTGTTATGCAGTCGAGACTTTCCATGAGGGTTTCTGGAGTTTCTTGCACGTCGTGTCCGGAAAGGTAGATAACTCTGCAGATCTGATCATTTGAAACCGCCATGTAGGGTTTCATCTCGTAGCTTTGTTTGCCCTTGACGATTTGGTTGATGTTGAGTAGTTTATTCGTAAGGAGGGGTTCTTCGCTGTGATCGCAACAGTGTTAGATTTCTGGTTGCGGTGGACGGGGAAGTCATCTTTGTTTTGAATTCCTGCCTTTTCCATCGCCCCAACCATGTCTCTGCCGGTGAAGTTGTCTACGTGCTCTTTGCACGTTGGTTTCAGTACGACCGTGTGCCTGGGTGTTCTCTGTGTAGCTTGCGTGGCTTTCTGTTGAAGGCAAGTGGCTTTCTGTTGAAGGCACGTTGTCGCTCTTGTCTTTTTTGTGAACCTTGAAATTGGCATCCATCATCTTCCATATTCTCGACTTCTGTCAATGAATTCCCATTCGAGGTGGTTGATGTGGAAGGCATGTTATGCCTTGCCGTCATGGTGGACCGGGTCAGCGATTCTTTCTCACCCGTTTCGCCTTGTTGGGGTGGTGTATAGGAATTTCGCTGAGCTCGGAAAGTCTCGAATTCGTTCTTGTGCGCGAAGTATCCTTGAAAAGCGACACCACTCGTGATCAGTTCTTCGTAGGCTCCACTGTTGGGGCGGAGCGACTCAATAAGTTCTTCATTCCTCATGTAGAACTCGATAGATACTCGATTCTGCATGAATTCTTCTATCGCTTGGCGTTCTTGGGTACATGCCACTAAAAACTGGCTGTCCTGTGGTGAGAGTGCTGAACATTCCAACTGATCTTGTTGGGTAGGGTGTCCTGTGATGTTGCTTGGCGCCGGGTAGGGGCTCGCGTTCGTCTGCTGCATGGAGAGGGCCTTCGTGCCAGAGCGTATTTTGCCAGCTGGCGTCGTCAAAACGATCTCCAAAAAGACTGATGGTTTTCCGTCCGGGCCCGCGGGCAGTGCGGGTTGGCTTTCGGGTGTCTTCTCCAGGGTGCCGAGTCCTGAAAGGGCCCCTCGGGGCAAGGAATGCCGGTAAAACTGACCTGTAAGGCCGGATTGTTAGGCTTATCAAAGCGCTGAGTAAACACGTCCTTCATGGACGATCTTCGTCGTCGTCTCTCCAACAGATGATAGGAGAGTCCAGAGCCGTTTATTGGGAGAGCTTGGCCATACATTGGTTTGAATAGGCGAGCGTCTCGGGGCCAACCACAGGCCTCGAAACAGCCCCTAGTGGTGGTCGTGAGCTCTAAATATGCGACACGACTAATTTAGGCCGTTTTAGCGTCGCTAGAGTAAAAAGGTATAACTCTCGGTGACTGAAAACTTGGCGCACGTGAGGTTTTCGTCACGTCCATATTTAACGGTAGAATGAAAGAACGTGCGCTCCAAACAACGAGGTAGAGGGGCTTAGAGCGATAAACCGGGGTTCCGGTCTGCACTCGAAAGTGACCCCCATAAGTCCGCGGCCACTCTACGCAAATTTGATCCCTCGTCACGTCACCGAACCAAATACGTGACGTCACAGGAAAGATAGCAGCGCCCATGCAGCGGCTGGCCCCAGCTGGGCAGGAGCATTGGCCGGAGCTTGTCGGATGCTTTGTTCGTTGTCGTTCGTCTCAGCGAGTTGATTTCAGACGCGGAAGCCGTCATATGAGGCCGGTCGAAAACGACTTCAGAGTTCAGCGTGGCGTCTGACGTAGGTATAACGTGAAAATATGGAGGAACGGTGTGCATTTCGCTGGTGACCGACGGGGACATTGCCACGAAAGAGACAATCGGCCCTACGTTGCTCGGACCTCGGATTGATTCGGATACCGCTAGGATAAATTTTAAGGCGACGTTTCTGTGCTCTCGTTGACCATCGGAATCTTCGAGGTCTGCAGTGAAGCGTGTGCAATATATTTGGATACGCAGTTTAGTGTCGGAAATTGCGTGAGTCGTGCTTGGCAGTGTGCAATCGTGGTGCCGCTTCGTTCAAATGACTGAAGGCTCACTTTGGTTGTGCTGTACACCGGAGAGCTGCCTTGAAGCTTGTAGTTCCCGTGCCGTGCTAAATGATACTGTGCTGCTTCCCAAATTGTTCCGGCGTAGACGTGCACTTTCACGGAACACAGGTGCGCGGCGCACCTAAGAGCTGCCTTCAAGCTGGTAGTTCCTGTGCCGTGGTTTAGGTGGTGCTGTGCTGCTTCCTAAATTGTTCTGGCGTAGACGTGCACTTTCACGGAACACAGGTGCGCGGCGCACCGAAGAGCTGCCTTCAAGCTGGCAGTTCCTGTGCGGTGGTTTAGGTGGTGCTGTGCTGCTTCCTAAATTGTTCTGGCGTATGCGTGCACTTTCACGGAGCACAGGTGCGTGGCGCACCGAAGAGGTGCCTTCAAGCTGGTAGTTCCTGTGCCGTGGTTTAGGTGGTGCTGTGCTGCTTCCTAAACTGTTCCGGCGTAGACGTGCACTTTCACGGAACACAGGTGCGCGGCGCGCCGAAGAGCTGCCTTCAAGCTGGTAGTTCCTGTGCCGCGGTTTAGGTGGTGCTGTGCTGCTTCCTAAATTGTTCTGGCGTATGCGTGCACTTTCACGGAGCACAGGTGTTGCAGTTGGTATTGATTCCGCTGGCCTGTCGCACATTTCGTCGATACAAAAGTTTTATCAACACTCTTTACGCGAATTGCAAGCTGTATGGACATTTCATCGCGCGTGTAACCTACCCAGTCCATCCGTTCACGCCACTTTGCGACGACAGTCTGCAGCGGCTCATTACCAGAAAAGTGGTCCCACATATATTTCAGTTCAGCTCGTCCACAGCAGTCGCCAACCCCGAAAGAGACGATTTATTCGGACAGAATGCCACTAAAGCAGTACGTGCAGTTTCTTTAGTGGTCAGGATAGACTCTTTTATGTCTGTTTTGTTATATTGTCACGGATGCTTGTTCCAGTCCTATTTTCTATCAATATTTACTATTGTGGAAAGTTCCAGCGCATGCTCAGCTGTCATCGTAAGTTCTGGTGGAGGTGCTGCGCACTTTACCCATAGCCCTTCACTCTGTGTAGACCCTGGCGACTCCTCAGCCGAGTTGCCGGATAACAAGACACGGGTGGCGGATTATCCCGCGTCTTAAACACCCGGCGAGCCGGGAACCATGTCCTATCCCGAGCCCGGCAGAAAAACCGCGAGACGAGCGAGTACCACAAGGACGAACCTCGGAAATACACCACGAAGAACCTGAAATCCGAGCCAGTCGCTGCTATACTAGCAAGAACCACCGGAATTCGGTCTTTTGCCAGAAAAACCGAAGCTGACTAAGCCAACATTGACAAACCTGTAGCAGCAAACCACGTCCGCTCCCACCATTGTTTGCATGCCCGTCGCACCTCGCACTCTGATTCCCTTTTACGCAAGGTGTATGAAGACGTCGAGAACTGGATTGAAATTTATGACCGTGTCGCCCGCCACAGTGGGTAGACGGACAACCAGCTCCTGCAAACCTATACTTCTCATGGAAGAAACTGCCAGGCACTGGTTTGAGAACCACGAATCCTCCCTAACGTTGTGAAAAGTTTGCAAGATCGAGCTGAAGTGCACGTTCATCAGCCAACATTGATGAGAGAGAGCCGAATTCCTAATTCTCTCCAGGACACGGCCTCAACGAGAGCATCACCGCCTTTGTGGAGGATGTTTTACGCCTGATCGAGGACCCACGCCAACCCTCATGCTGCAGAAGACAAGAAGCTAAGAATCCCATGTCCCTCATGTGACGGACAACACCTTCGGCAGCTTTGTCCGCAACTCCACGACAACAGTCGAAGGGTTCATATCACCGAGGCTTCCAACATTGAATGTACACTGCAGGCCCGAGCCTGTCAATATCAACAACTCCCCAGCGTCTCGATACTCGAGTCGTCCAGCTGCAACTTCGACGCCAGCCTCCCAGGCATCCGTGACATCATCCACAACGTTTTTCGGGAGGAGATCAGGAAGCTACTTCCTGCCATCAGTTGCCCGGCTTTTATTTTGATTGCCGAGATTGTTTCGGAACAAGTTGGACAGGCAATTCAACTGGAGACTTCTTCGAGCGAAGCGGCATCTGACGAACCGAGGGCGACTTATGCCATAATGTTAGGACGACCGCCACCGGCTACCCGTTACTATTCAATGCCAATTCAATGAGACACCCCGACGCCGAAGCATTCATATATGCCCGAGCTTGCTGCATTGATGCAGAAAACTACCAGGAAAATTTGCGGATTAGAAGCCAGCCCTGCAGCTTCAGTGCATCAGATGCCAGTGGCCGCACATGACGTATGATTACAAGACGGCATCAATCGGTCAAAGTTGCCACTTGACCAAACTGAACACCGACGTGCCAGGGGCGTCATCCGAGAACAAAGACCACAGTTACTACGACTGAACACCTGACACAAGACTGTTGCAGAAAGAACTCGTTATGGAACCATTTGCAAAGAACCAATATTTATGTAATCAAGTGGAAATGAACATATTTGATACACTAACCAAACAAACATATTTCTGCCCACTTTTACGCCTTCACAGACTATACCCAAAGAATTGTGTTTACCGTGCGTGTTGGACATTTTGAGGACACTCGCATCTCTGACCCCTCAATATTAATTAATGGGACATACCAGACTGGCAGACTGGTTGCATTGGGCTGCACTCGTTCCATGTCTCCTGAACATGTGGCACATCCAAAAACCAACTCCAGTGATGTGAAAATGTTATTTATTAATTTATCCCCTCCAGAGGCCTTTGTAGGCATTCCAGAGAGGATACTTAAAACTACATACATGTTAACATTAAACCACACTGCTGTAACTTGTTAATTGCAAAAACAAACACACCTCTGAGCATCTAGTTTAATAGTATGTGTTGATGCATTGCTTTATAGCAGGACACTTCCTATACGTATGACAAAATAGACCCTTTGCAAAACCCTATCAAGCAACACGATTGTTGCCATTTTTTCGGCGTAAAGCACACGAATGGGCCCCAGTTCACGTCGAACGCTAATGCAGCATTCGAGTCCAATAGGCGCTCAGCCGAGTTCACAGTGATGGCGGACATAACACTCTTGTTGAACAAATGCCCAAAGTATGAAAGCCTGGGGCAATTAGAGTAGTAGCTACTGTAATTCGTTCCATCACAATTTGGGAAACGGCAAAGGCTACAGTCTCGGTGAGTTAATATGCACGTTGGAGAGAGGATTTGTCACACACCTTCACTCCGTCTCTCCATTTGGCTCGAGGGGGCTGTGGCGGTCGCCCTCTTCCAAGTTACGGTGGCACGAAGTGTAGGCAGCCCACACTTTCAAAAAAAAGTCTATTGAAGAGACCGAACGGAATGGTAGTGAACATTTTTCAGCAAGACTGCTCTTTGGGCAAGGGATGAACACAAATATGAATAATCTTGTCCAGGTAATTAGAACAAGTAAATAGTTGACCGACTAATACAATGCACTCTTGATGAAAAAAAGTATTGCTGCAATAAATCCTACGAAAGAAAAAATGTGCAGTTAATCTATGCGTACACCAAAACGGTTGTTCTTATAGCAAGTCGAATGGCTTTGAAGCAGGTGCCTGCAACGATTTATTCATCCCCACACTCAATAAAACGTCATCCTCGCAGCTGAAAATAAGTGTGCACTTCGCACTCACAAAAAAAAGGAAGAAAAGCGATCGAATGTAGAGTCGTAGATTAGCACAAAAGGTTTAAGATCGCAGGAGCTTCCACGCCAAACTTTTTTTTGGTTATTCTGTGACGCAGGGCTGAAACAACTTCCCCTATGGGCCCTAACGCGACGTATACCTTTCGCTTCGATTCTCAGACGTTCAAACGAAGCTAGAAAAATGCGAATATTTTATGCTAGAAGTTATATCGTGAAATTGTTGATAGGTACAAAACGTAAAGATCGCAGGAGCTTCCTCGCTAAAAGTTGGCTGTGGTTATGCAGTTACCTAGGGCTGAAACAACTTCCCCTAGGCCCTAACGCGACGCATACATTTCGCGTCGATTCTCAGACATTGCAACGTTCAAACAAGGCTAAGAGAATGCGAAAATTTTATGCTGAAAGCACTTGAAGTTCTATCGATCCTCGAACACATCCGGGAATCCGAGCACCGGTACGGCGATACGGCTGATGCCATAGAGTTATTATAATGTACGCTAGAGGTTCAACTGGCGCTAGTGTGCTGTTGCAAATTGAAGCAGACAGCAAGCAGTCGAAAATTGACTTCCGGTAATGCATTTCTATGGAAAAAAGCGAGTGAATTTCCTCTCTGCGCTCGATTATAAGAGCAAATATCACGAATAATTCGTACGTACTAGGCACATTGGAACATTTTCCAGTCACGCAGATGAAATAATTGGTCAGTTACGGCGTTTTTATTTTAAAATCGTGGCATGAAAAACGGTGCTAAAGCCGTTTCGTACATGTATTTATGTGCACTGTCGGACACTGTTAGCGCGAACACGGCGTCGGCGCTTTCCAGTATGGGGGATATACGTGCCAAACGAACGAAGGACATGTGGAAAACCGAGAGAGACGGCAAGAACTGCGCAGTAACACTGGATAAGTAACTCCTTGTGCTTGCAGACGATCAAAATAAATTGAAAGTCACGTAATATAGTTCGATTTTCAATAAATAAGTACCGCTTTATTTTTTTTTGCTCATGAATATGTGCGAAGATGCTTGTTCTGGGTTCAAATCATCACCCGCACGCTCCAAATCTTTGCAAATAGAGAGAAGCCAGAGAACAGGTGCCCGATAAAAACTGCCCGACATAGGAAATAATAAGAAAACACACCTTTCGTAGCCCACGTACTTTATTCTGTACGTTTCGAACGTTTTTTTTTTTTTTTCAACCACTCGTAAATATACACGACGGGGTCATTTTCAAATAGTGACAGGACGGGCATGTTAGCAATATATAAGCACCAACGGAATACTGGCGAACTTTGAACATACTCTACATTCCTTTCGATCGTTATTTTGCTTAGAATCGTCGCTCGTTTCTACATACCTGCCATGGAACAGGGGTTTGGGCCTGAAATATAGCGAAGTTTAACATCGTTCAGCGGTAAAGAAAAAATGCTGTAACTAAACCCATCACACTTTCACAATATTAATAAAGGTACATACTATCCGGTACAACTGAAATGACAAAAGTTATTCATGTTATTTTACGGCGAAGAGACAAAATTCACGCGCGTTTTCTCATAGGAATACACAGGAAGACTGGAAAAGTAGACTGCATGGTGTCTGCTTCAATTTGCAACCGGAAGTCCCGTAGACACTAGCGCCAGCTGAGCCTCTAGCGTTTATTGTAATAACTCTATGGCTGATGCTGTCTCACAGGCGTTAATATCCAGATTATCAAGAGCGATCTTGCGCAAAAAGGGTATAAAGTTTCATTCATTCATGTTTTCACATTATACCTGCGTCAGCGAGCACGAAAAAGCTTGAAGTCGTCGGAAAGCAGCTGCACATCACGGCTACCGCGCACCGAACAAACTCGCATCCGCCAGCTCTGGGCGCTGCCATCTTACCGATGACGTCACTGCTCTTGTCGGGTGACGTGACAAGGGGTCACTTTTGCTTACAACATGGCGGCGACCGGGGGGGGGGGGGGGGTGCCACTTCCGAACTTCCGGTTTATCACTCTAAGCCCCTCTACCTCGTTGGCTCCAAACCAGGGCCGACTTGCTAGAAAGAGCGTCTCAGCTGAAACTGGAGGAAAGAAAGCACTGCCAAACCAGCGCACGAGCTGAGCGGGGCTCGATCCGCGTCTCGAGACGCTCGCGAGCTCCAGACTTGGCACTGTTTTTTTTTCAGCCAGTCTCAGCTGAGCCGCTGTTCTACCAAGCCGGCCCAGAGCAAACTGTCACCCAGACTACCCAGACGCCGAGAGTGAACGCTTCTATTTCACGCTTTACATGTCGTTTGCAATATTGTGACGTTGCGGTCTGCTGATTTGTCGGCGCTTTGTCACCCTTTTAGTTTACGCTCTAACCGCGAGGGCAGTATTCGGCACTGGCGGCGGCCTTTGCTCCACCCATTGGTCAAACTTTCCCAATGAACGGCTCTGGGAGAGTGTAAGTGGCGCCATTCATTGTTGTAGAAATGCTCGAGGCACGTGCCGCGCGCCACTTCTGGGAAATTCATGGCGTCTGAAATCTAGATCGGTGTAATCAGCGCTACGCTGTGCCGCCATGATCTTTCCAAGGGCTGCACTAGTACCACTAAATAGGCTGCACGTTGCACGTACCTCGTGCAACGACGAACCTTGCGCTACTTTTGAAACATGTAGGGGATTTCAGAGCCGTATATTAGGAGAGTTTGGCCAATAGGCGGAGCAAAGGCCGCCGCCAGCGCCGAATATTCCCCCCACGCTTATTGCGTAAACTAAATTTGTGACACAGCGTCGACCAATCAGGAGACCTCTACTTCATCTCACAAATGTCTGCAGTGAAGACAAAGGCACAGGCGCGTGAGCCTAGCTCAGCGAAACGCTTTTGTTTATACGAGACCTCGTGCATAGCAGGCACTTTCCAAAGCCACGCGCTCGTGCCCATGCCTTTGTCTGCACTGCTAGAACAGCATCCTGAGACTGGCTGAAAGAAAGCAGTGCAAAGGGTGGGGTGCGCGAGCGTCTTGAGACGCGGAGTTCCGCTCGGCACGGCTCAAATTATTCTTCGTTTCACTTTATCTGCGAGCGAAGCCAAAGCTAGAAGCTGAGCTGCCTCTGTAAGTTGCGGTGATTGGCTCTCCGAGTGTTGTGCGGGAAAGTAGACGCATGTGCGGGAAAGTAGACGCACGGGCGTTTTTTTTAGAGTGATGGGACGATGAACTTATACGGAAATCACGAAATTGGGGTATTGAGCGAGATCCTTATGTGTTGATATTAAACATATAAGAGAGGACTGGTCGTCTTACAGGAGTAAATAAAATACCTTCAACGAATTTCTCGCTAACCGGTCCTTCACCTCACCCCCTGAAGAACTGGCCAAAAAATATTCCATGAAGAGTTCAAGAAGCGCTGCAATGGTAGAGATTGTTTGTCCTCTGGAAGTACTCAAATCGCCTACAGCGCGTGCTTCCGGCGCTTAAAAAAGAAAGAAAAGGTCTATAAAATGTTGTAATCGATAAGCGTGAATTTTCCCTCGAAGTTAAATGACGAAAATAATTCCAGGAGAAGGGGAACAAGAGGGACAAAGGACAATCACAAATCCCCAAACACAGCTGGTGAGCGACTGAAAAAATCCGCCTGGTCCGGGTATCGAACCCGGGACCTCTCCATTACAGGTGGAGCGCTCTACCAACTGAGCTAACCAGGGGTTAGACGTCAGTAGAGCAAACGGGTTTTATCAGCTGCCACCAGTCTAACACCAACAAAGGTGAAGCTTGCAATTTAAGGTTATAATTATAATGCAATTAAACGCAAAGGTGCAAGCGAGCTGGACAAGAATGACGAAAATAATCCCTGGAGAAGGGGAACAAGAGGGACAAAGGACAAACACAAATGTCCAAACACAGCTAGGTGACTGGTGAGCGACTGAAAAAATCCGCCTGGTCCGGGTATCGAACCCGGAACCTCTCCATTACAGGTGGAGCGCTCTACCAACTGAGCTAACCAGGGGTCAGACGTCAGTAAACAAAACGGGTTTTATCAGCTGCCACCAGTCTAACACTGGTGTTAGACTTCTCCTCCCTTCTCCAGGATTATTTTCGTCATTCTTGTCCAGGGATTATTTTCGTCATTCTTGTCCAGCTCGCTTGCACCTTTGCATTTAATTGCATTATAATTATAACCTTAAATTGCAACCTTCACCCTTGTTGGTGTTAGACTGGTGGCAGCTGATAAAACCCGTTTGCTCTACTGATGTCTAACCCCACGTTAGCTCAGTTGGTAGAGCGCTCCACCTGTATTGGAGAGGTCCCGGGTTCGATACCCGGACCAGGCGGATTTTTTCAGTCGCTCACCAGTCACCTAGCTGTGTTTGGAGATTTGTGTTTGTCCTTTGTCCCTCTTGTTCCCCTTCTCCAGGGATTATTTTCGTCATTCTTGTCCAGCTCGCTTGCACCTTTGCGTTTAATTGCATTATAATTATAACCTTAAATTGCAAGCTTCACCTTTGTTGGTGTTAGACTGGTGGCAGCTGATAAAACCCGTTTGCTCTACTGACGTCTAACCCCTGGTTAGCTCAGTTGGTAGAGCGCTCCACCTTTAATGGAGAGGTCCCGGGTTCGATTCCCGGACCAGGCGGATTTTTTCAGTCGCTCACCAGTCACCTAGCTGTGTTTGGAGATTTATGTTTGTCCTTTGTCCCTCTTGTTCCCCTTCTCCAGGGATTATTTTCGTCATTCTTGTCCAGCTCGCTTGCACCTTTGCATTTAATTGCATTATAATTATAACCTTAAATTGCAAGCTTCACCCTTGTTGGTGTTAGACTGGTGGCAGCTGATAAAACCGGTTTTCTCTACTGACGTCTAACCCCTAGTTAGCTCAGTTGGTAGAGCGCTCCACCTGTAATGGAGAGGTCCCGAGTTCGATACCCGGACCAGGCGGATTTTTTCAGTCGCTTACCAGTCACCTAGCTGTGTTTGGAGATTTGTTTTTGTCCTTTGTCCCTCTTGTACCCCTTCTCCAGGGATTATTTTCGTCATTCTTGTCCAGCTCGCTTGCACCTTTGCATTTAATTGCATTATAATTAAAAAGTTAAATGGCTCTTTTTTTATTGCTCGTGATGCTTGTGATGGTGAGATGCTATTGTAGACGCATGAATACTTTTCCAAACAACTTTTATCTTATTTTTTAACATATACGTTAAACAGATACGCTTTTAATCAGCTAGACACACGAGAGCGTTAGCTCTTAAAGCTTGAATTACGTGGTTACAAAACAATGAATCAATAAGGAACGAAAGGGTTCGTTCACTTTTAGTTTGCGAGTAATTCGCCCTCGTCTCGTTGGGATGGAAAAGCCCCTTTTCTTGGGAAGTTAGGGAACAAAAACAACCTCGTCGTTTTGGCTTTAGAGCTAAGTGGCATGCACACACACCTACGACGGGCAGTCATGCACGATACACTGCAAAAGACAAGAATCAATAAAAGTAATCAACAAGTGACGGGAAACAGGAACAAAGGGATTTGGAACAACGAGGTCGTGATCCATCGGTTGTATTTCACTGGGGTTTATTTAACACCGAACCGCATAATGCGTAGGCTTGCTATATACACGCAAGTTTTTATACATCAAATTTGTTGCTCATCTTTGAAGTGTACGATCCCTTGAATGACTGAACGTGGCCTTGGAGCCGTAATTCAAGGCAGCATGCGGGTCAAGCTGTAGGGTTTATCCTCGAGTCCCACGACTATGTTATTAGGTCATAGAGCGTTCGTGTCTGGTTGGCTGAAGACTGAGTCACGTGTTGGCAGTTTGTGCGAAGGTGTTATTATGTAGTTTAAGAAAGGGAGCGTCCCAGTGCGTTGTAATCAGTCGCAACAGCGCAAAAAAAATAAATATATACCTTTTTTTTAATGTTTAGCAAAGCGCGTGAAACCAGACTTAAAAAATAAAAAAAAACTCAAAACAAGTGAAAAAGGTGTTTATAAAGGAGTCCATCTTAGGAGAACATTCATAGGGTATCTCACTCAGTGGGAACAGGGCCTGGAAGTATAAGCATAAATAAATTTTCATTATGCTTTTTTTGTTGTTCTGCCATACACATCATGACAGGCTTGCTGCAACGGCGTCTATATCTGATCGAATTGAAATAAGATGTCACAAAATGTGAGTGGTAATTATAGAGAGAGCTGCCGTATATATAACTTGACTGTTTACTGGTGCAGAATAATCAGGAGAAATGGCCGATTTTTATGTAGCGTTTACTCACGTAACGGCCTGCGAACCGTTCACAGAAGGGAAAGGGATGGTAAGAAACGAGCAAGAATAACGAGAAAAATGATGGTCGATATTTATCGCCAGCCCCCTGTGTTAATACAAATGTTGAGGTGCTAATAGGGATTCTGAGTAGTATTCACGATCACTCAGATGTCCGGGACCGTTGTGTGCCGTCGGGACTTACTTAGCAATTCATCTGTCGATCTGAGAACCGTTACGTATATTGCACAAATTTGAGTCCAGTATTGCTCTGGGACATAATATTTCACTAACAAATTAAAAATAACAAAAACCACAACACTACGGCCCTTCAAACTAAGAGACGCGGGACCTATTTAAATGCAGAAAACATTTACAATGGTATTGGTTCGAAATGCATGAAAGTAATCTTACTTCGAACAAGCGAATTGATCGCTACACAAACAATTTATTCACTTAATTTTGAAGAGTTTTAATTTCGACGACAGGTGGCGTTCTCAAAGACGTAAATATAGCGCGCTTCTTGAGTTGTTGTAATGTCTATATGAATGCTTTCGCGAAAGAATTGGTAGCTACGATATTTGAGCTATTGCTAGATAAATCCGACTACACGCAATTTTAATTTTATGAGCAAGATATGTTTTTGGCTTGTTCTTAGTATGTGTATGTGATAATCGAAACTAAAAATAGAGGTACATTGCAGGAAGCTTCCGTTCAACCACTGCCTCGTGCTAAAAGCGAAGCCCGCGGAAATTATACACTGGCGCCAACGTAACTGGCGTGTCCCTGCTCCATCATCGTGTCCCTAAATATCACACACCAAACACACGGAGTCTACATACTGGTATAGAAACAAATTGCTTATTTTGTTTTTCCTGGTTTGCCACAAGAACTAACTGATGCAGCCGAGACAACTTCATTTTACGTCGCGACGAGACGCACAAACAGTGCAGCTTTAACAATTGCCGCTAGGAGTAGAGTTATTTCATCGAAGGAAAGAGATATCGCACCTTGAGTCGATACAGCAAAGCGTATACACACAATTTTATTATTCGTTCTTTTTTTTTTTTAAAGATTCGAGAGGCATTTGTAATCCTTCTCGGATGAGATGCGCATATGAAGTTTTTGCTGATTGGCTTAACAACATCTCCCGTGACGTCACTGACAGGGAGGGTTTTACGAATATGGGCAATACCACTCAGAAAACAAGGCTTGCGCCCCCCGTCCCCCAAACGTTATCGCTAGTGGATCCACGCAGCGTCGCCCAGCTCTCGTCAGCGTCGCCGTCAAAGCGTCTTGCAGCGTCTCACAGGCGTCTGCCGCTTTGCGGCAGCCATTAGTTGAGCTTCGGCGTGTTGGCCGCTTGGAGCGCGTCGGGGATCCACTAACAATGAGGTCATGCACCGGACTTGTCTTCTATGTGATATTGTTATAGGACACTGAACACGGATCACACGGAACACATCTATTGTAGATACTGCGCGAAAGACCAGACACCTATAAGTGCGTGAGTCGATACGAAACCAAACTGCGGCCGATAGGCTCAAAAATATATTCTTTCCTTTTTTTTTCTACTTCGGAATTCTCATTCTCAGCCTAGAAGCCGAAAACAGTCACTAAAAAAAAAAAAAAAGATAGTGTAGGGTAGAAAGAGCAACAAAAAAAATGACATGCTTCCCTTCGGTCGGCTCGAAAAATAAAGTGTTTTCTGGTCCACTCGTGTACTTTTTCTTATTTTATTTAAGACTTTGCTTTGACGGTGGGCGAGCTTGCGTCCCCAAAAGGGACATCTGGGGCAGCGAAAGGGGGAGTTGGGTAGGGGGGAGCGTTGAAGATACAACCAGTGCGGAAAGAGAACAACACCACCATTAAATTTCGTAGTATTTCGCACCTTTGGGAGACAATGTATTTCGCCGTTTTCTCGACACATTTTCACCACTAAACTAATTCGGTGCAAGCAGCCAGCGCAAAACCTTTCTCGCTAATCAAATCAAATAAAACGAAAACAAGCAATTGCCGTGGTAGGCTGACGTTGACGAATGTTTTTTTTTCTTCTTTTGAGTCAGTATTTATGTGCCGGACAACATATAATTGCTTACTTTGTTTCTTGTTGTTTCTGCAATCAATCGTTTACGGTAGTTCGATCAAGTATTCAGCATCCAAAGTTCCGCGAAAGAACGTCGGGAAAATGTGGCTTCCGACTTAGCCAGCAAAGGGAAGCGAATTAATGACGTTCCTCTACTCGCAAACAACTATCTTTGGCTATGCTGTCAAAAATACGGTGCCGCGGGCTCGAACGCCGATTAAAGCTGCGCACGCGCACTCCTTCTCTCGTCGAAACTGCTACAGAAAGTTGTTCACGAATATTACAACATTAAACATGTACAGCCTTCGGGGAACATGAGCCCCCTAAAACTGGGTTGAAAAACCGAGCTGCATTATATGAGATCGAAGAACAGAGAGAAAAAACAAAAAAGGTTTTCTTCGCAGTAGTGGTCGGCTTATATTTCCGAATTTGTGACCGACTTGGCATCTTCAACGAATTTATCTACCTTCAATCATCCGGCTAACCGAAACGAAAAAACAACAACTAACGCTTCTCGACTGCTTGCCTCGATAATAACTGTCAGTTTTAACGCGCCTCCCGCTTACGACACCGCCGGAAGGGAAACAGTTCTAGCACGGTAGAGTATACGTCTGCCAACGTACTTGGCGTGTTGATCCGACACCACCTAGAATAATCGAGTCCTGCGAACATTCTCCTCTTCCTCCACGGAGCGTCATCACAGTAGGAATGCGATAACTCAGCGATTGGACCCGAGCCCAATGCCGGGCCGTTCGAGGCGTTGATTGGGCACGAGGCCCAGTCGACCGCTGAGGCAACACTCGTAACCAATCTATGTTTTCGCTGGATCTCACTCTGATGACTCTAGCGCACAGGCTTTGATTATTTCTAGGCGGTGTTGGCTGGTCTCTCTCAAACTTAACAATACGCACGCCATTTAACATCCGGAACGTTTGGCGTGGTTTCGCGGTACATTAATCCAATTGAAAAAAAAAAAACAACAACAACACACAGTTCCAATTTGTCTCGCATTTTTTTTTTTTTTTGTACTGCTCCCTTTTTCAGTCGGGATCCTCAATGGAAATTATAACTAAATCGAGTGAAAATTCCCGAGCATCTCAGACGCATAAAGATATTAGAGAACTTCGTTTAACAAATTTTGAATTTTCTAAAAAAAAAAAAAAGTTTTCTTGACATAGGCTTTTTTTTGTTTTTTTTTTCGTGTTAGGGGCAACAAGAATGATGGGAACCGTGCTGAATGTTATTACGACGGGGTATTTGTTATTTTGCGCTTGCCTTCCACTAAAGAGACGGGGCGTGCTTGTGAGCTTTGTCGGTTAAATGTTTGGAAGCCCGAGAGTTTGGTATGTGCGTATGTGTGCGCATGTGTCTGTACGTGAATGTTCTTTGTTTGCGTTTGAATGTACGTCACGTGGGACGTGGCAGCTGAAAGTGAGTACGTTCAGATATATATTTATATCTTCTGATCGTAATGGCGAATACGCCATTACAATCTGCCATTGGCTGACTCTGCTTGCTTCCATCTTGACATAATAGGATGAGAAACGGTTAATAGTAATAGGGTAAGATATTGCCACTTTTTTATATAAAATTCGTGACACTATGGGTTTTTGTGTTGTCCTCGGGTGATTTGAGGTGGCACAAAACAGTGACGCCTGAGTCGTTATTCGCGTACGGTATGCATGAAGGCCTCGTTGCATACCTTCCGATCTTAATTCCCCAGGCCGCTGAAGGAACGGCGGTGAAACAATGCCATAACGAGGCTCAGGAGGTTTGGTCTCATCTGTTTAATGTCGTTACTTTTTACATTATCATGAAAAAAAAAGAGGTATAAAGAGGTTTCGACCGCTGAAAATGTCGGCATCGTCTTAAAGAGCTGCCTCAAACTTATCGCTCAGCGGTTACTGAGAAAGCTGTCACATAGTTAAACCTCAAGGTCAAGATTTTCTTTTTTTTGGCGAGCTTTCCTTCTCAGATAAGACAGGCTAACGGATTTTGATTATCGACTAACGTTTGAAGTCTTTTCGGCTCTTTCACCGGGTCAACAGACCTGTCGTCTTCTAGGTGAAAGTTCTTAACGAGCTCAAAGGTATCTCGTTAAACGGAACTTTGACCTTGCTTACGGTAAACAGGTGGGAACGGCGGCGGCTGACATGTGTCTGAGTTCGTCGGGATACTAAAATCTTACCGGCACTTTTAGGAGGCATACCCTCCTCTGCGTGCCGTAGGCTTTCGGGGTTCGTGAAGGACTGTTTTAGGGCTCCTTTTCTCGCTCGGTAAGACGTTCGTGGTGTTCGGAGCGTTCGATTCTACAAAACAAGATAAAAAGAAAAGGAGTGATATAACTTTAACTACGGTTTGTCGGGGCTGCGTAATTGCCATGCAATGTGAGTTTACAAAAAATAGAAAACACGTTCACTGTCCATGGAGAAGCACAATAAAACTAAAGTTGGCGGGCGAAAAAAAAAAAAATCAATGCCTACTATACACGATAATGTCACGAAAAACTCATTAGTAAATAAAGGCGTAGTTTTCATGAGCCGAAGCTGTATATGTCGTAAAACTTAAAGAGCACGCGCTGCAGTATGGCGCAAAGATGAAGGCTCGATACGCGAAGCAACGAGCATGGCCCGTATCAAGTGCCAGCGTCGGGGCGACCAACTTGAAGGCACCTAATAATCATCAGCTACTACTCGCTAACTTAACGTCACTTCTGCGAAAACGAAACTACGCGTGACGTCGGCTCATGCTGATTTATATTTCGAGAGACCGTCCCACAAACACACACACACGAACGTTACTCAGTTTCAAGTCACAAAATAAATACAACAACAACAAATTTTTGTATGCCCGAAATGTCAGTTTTGTTTTTTCTTTCGGGAATGAGCTTTTTGGTTTCTCTAGAATTCCCCAGCGAGGGACACCATTAAATTCCCCCCAAGTGAAGAAAAAAAAAACTATTTATATTACATAAATGTGCTTGATAATTATACGAACACGTATAAGATCACGTAAGAACTTATATACGCCTGATAGGTGCCTCGTATAATTTATAAAGTTTCTGATATGTTTATTTGGGAAATCATATATAAATGTTTTACTTTCTTTATAGGGCTGGACCACCCACTTCGTACTCGTCTATATAGAATATGATACCGTCATGATAAATCTACACAAAAGATTTTTAACAAAAAAAAAAATTAAAGCAGACGTTGATCTGTAAAGGGTATATAAAAAAACCGCAACGTACCCCAGTTTTGTTTACTCTACTACAAAAAAAAAAAAAAAAAAACTGCGAATATAGGTCCCGCGCGCGCGAGCGAGCGCGTGTGTGTGTATGTGTATGACAATTCTCTATGTCGAAACGCCGGTGATTTTTCACCTTTCTCGCAAACAGCGTCGCGAAGAAGGCATAAAGCTTTCCTCTATAAGCATAGCCCAACCCACGCGAAGATTTGTACTCGCGGAGGCTGTCCCAAAAACAACGGAAAAGCGCGTTTGCGCCGTCTACGAAGCGTGAGCGCAGATCGCGGTTACAAAAAATAAAACCAGGACGCAGTCTTTCGCCTTTTTCTTGAGAACAACATCTAAACAACACGGAGGAAAGTGAATAGTCTCGGTATTTGCCACAGCTAAATCTTTGAAACAAACATAATTTGAACAAAAAAAGGAAGAAAGAAAGCAAGAAAGCAAGAAGGTAAATAAATAGCGAGCGAACTTATTTGTTGCGGTGACGTGCTGGCTCTTTGGTTCACTTCGCCTCCTGGGCGAGGAACCAGTACACGCGGGGTCTTGATGGGAACTCATGCACATTCCCTAAAGCTGGATGGCGGGTAAGTGATTGTTTCTCAGCAAAAGCGGCGCGGAGTTCTCTGAGGCAACGGAGCTGATTTACGGAGACAGGGCGGAGTCTATGGCGTTACACAGCTCGATTACACCTCCCGTCGACACCAACACGCCTTATAACGAAGGGCAGAAAGTTCATATCGAGTTGTGTATAGAGTAATTAAACATATTTAGTTTCTCAGGTAAAAGTGGTAGGCCTACGTGAAAGGTGCCATAAATGAGAATTCCGATTTTCTGCGAATCCGCCTTCGAGCTCGGTAAACGGGTACACCGTTATTTTAAGCAGTTATGTATATGTCTATGCCTAACAGTCCGTGACTTTAATTTTTTAATTTACGGTACTATTTTATCAGATATGTTGGTCATCAGTTAGCCTTATATACCGTAGATGTCAACGTCATCGTCATGTGTAAGTGTGTCTGATTAGTAGGCGAGCATTTGTGGCGCTTACAACGGAAACGTAGGTCCGACTATTGTTAGGGAATCTTACTAATAGGCGATTTTAGTGACGGCACATCCACCTCTCATGCATACTGCGGATGGCGCATCATATTCGATATTTTAGATATTTAAACGAGAAGAGTACAATAAATTTTCAGGAATGAATGCGTCGCGTAATCATTTGTTTTTGTTACTCCATTCATCGGCTGCATTGTCGAAGGAACTTGGCGGACCTACTGGTAGTTAATTTAAAACATGGCACTAAATTCCCGGTTCAAGCCGGTATGCAATATTCAAAATTAAACCGATCTTTCCACATGTCGTTAACGCGACACTTATGACACGACGTTCCGATGACAATATTCTACATACCGTCATTCGATGTCATAATTTATGCTGCCAAAGGAAGCATTGAGCGCTTACCGTAATAGTTTTCCGACCTCATACAAGGACCACTTTGTCATTCAATACAACGCCGTAACATCAAGAAGGGAATGCTCCCCGATAATTAGGGTAATACTACACTTTACCCTTTCCTTGTAGGAGTTGATACTATCGTATTTTTGCTTATAACTTTATCACGATGATGAAATATAAGACCATGCTTGAGTGGGCGTTGTCTACCAGCTAAATGCCGCAGCCAGCATGAAAAAGTCTTCTCTCTGATACCCGCCCACCCGTCACCGATGCCTTGGTGCCTCGAAGAGTGGTCGCGAAACTAGTAGAAACATGCTCCTATTACGTAGAGAAAGATAGAGAGACAGAGATGGAAAGAAAGCGGGGTCAAGCTAGGCGCGGAACACTAAACAAACTCGCTCCGGCTTTCTGGGAGGGTGTACGAAACGCAAAGCTCGAAGCATCAACAACAACAAGAGCGGCAACAACGCTAGAGCGACGGCGACACCGCTAACCACCGGGAGCGGTCTCGAGTTGGGTTCGTTCCGGACGTGCGCACTGGAGCACCACTGGCTGTTCTCCTTCGGGACCTCTGCGGAAGGCGTCGTCACCGGAGAGCGCACGAACCCAGTTGCCTTGTTCCCGACACCATCAAGTATACGTGTCACGGCGTGGTTGCCTCCGGACCACATCCTCACCTCACCACGACCGCTTCTCAGGAGACGCGGCCTGACTTGTCTTGGGTAACGGCGACTCCTCCTAATGAACGAACGACGGCACCACCACGTGAAGAACCACCCGCCGCTAGAGTGTTTTTCGAGTAGCTGAGTCTGTTGGTGCCTGTTTTTTAGGTTTTTTTTTTTTCGGGGCGATGCGAGATAGACGTGTCACTCCGGTGCCTGGGGGAAGCTGTGACTTCGAAGCGGAAAGGCGAACGATCGGCTCTACAGTGTCCTGCCGTCCACATAGTAGCACTCCGGGTCTCACAGTGCGGCCAAGACGGCGGAAGCCGCGAGGGCCAGCGCTGACGAGATCAGTGCCACTGTTGACGTCACAGAGGTTGAGGCTCGTCCGCAAACACGGTAGTCCTCCTGAAAAAATAATAATAAAGGAACTTGTATCGATCACTTTGATGAGCCCGGAAGAGCACAGAATATGTCGTTTATGCATTATGCGTGCGTTTGTGATTTGTTGAGCTTCGGCACGAAACGCTTTCCTTTGTTTCGAATGCATTGCGCGCGTGACGGACTCGTGGACTCCCCAGGTATATCAGAATGGTCAAGACAAGTCTAAACTTATGCAGGACACACAACATCGTGAGATCACGTGGGGAGCTACGCTTCGTCATTCGGATGCCAGCTGCGCTCGCCGACACTCGCCTGTTGCCGCAAGCTCCCCAGTTCTTTTTCAAGTCAACATGGCAGTTTCCTTTTTAATATTACGACTGAGAGTATAGGAGCTACCAGGTCACAAACGTCACCTTTGCATGGTCGGCGTAGCACTTGTCGGGGCGCCGTCGATACCGAAGTGGATGCTGACAGGGCGCCGGGTCATCAACTGGAATGGAAACAAAAGGAAACTTCTTTCGAACCGAAGCTACAGGCCAACTCGGCCTTGACCGTCTCACCTCAATGGGTGCTTGTAGAGGTGTCGGTGGTGGATCGCAGAAGACTGGAGCACACGGCATCTTCGAGATAACCAGGATCACGTTGTGTAGCCCACTCGTCCCACGCCGTACTGCCTGCGCACACCGTTTTTGCGAGATCAGATTTGGTTTGAACCAGAAGATGCGCGAGGAAGAGCTGCTTCTTTGGCTGTGCACGTTCACTCTCAATCTCGACATACCTTTTTTTAAGCAAGTCATAATTCTAGAAGAACACAGAACTAAACAAGCGCATGCTTGCTTCTTGAATAAAAAAAAAAAATTCAAGCTCATTGCAGACAGAAAGAAAAAAAAATTGCTAAGCAAGAATGTCTTTTGTAGTCTGTATTGAGCCGAAATACAGTATATGGATACTTATCTGAGGAAACACGCGAGCGTTTTTTTTACCAAGCCAACTAAATTCTAATTTCACGAGTGATTAAACTGATTGCACAAAATCTTAGATGAAGAATAATTAAACTTAAGGCTAAACCGATTTGGATTGCCCAACTTCTGAAGCCACTGCAATACAGGCGACGCGCAGAGCTACGATAGTCAAATACACATTAAGAATGCGCCAGAAACTCCTTCCTCACCCACACTATCACCATCCAGTGTTCCTCCGCGACGCTCAAATAGTCCCCAGCCAAGGGGCATGTCGCGCTGACGTCACGTAACTCACCATGGCTGCTTCTTTTCCCCGGTTTGTCCGTGTAGCGATTCGATACCAATGACTGGTGCGTTTATACTGCTTTTTTCATTCTTTTTACTTGTATCCGACTGTAGCCTCCCATCTGGGCGTTGCACACTCCTTTAAACTCTAAAAAAAGCCCGTGGTCTGCTTTCCCCGCATAACACTCGCAGAGCCAATCACCGTAACTTACGGACGCAGATCAGCGAATGACGATTGCCGAAACATATGTTTAGACCAAAAACGCAGTCTGAGTTGTGACATGAAGCAAATTTTAGCAATACATGCGTGACGTTTTGCATTGCTTAATGTCACAAATCAGACTGCGGTTTTTGGTCTAAACATATGTTTCGGCATCGTCATTCGCTGAGCTGCCTCCGTAAGTTGCGGTGATTGGCTCTCCGAGTGTTGTGCGGGAAAGCAGACGCACGGGCATTTTTAGAGTGTAAACCGCTCGCTGTTTTGCCGATTATCAGAAAATTGAAACCCTGCATAGTGGCGGAACAACTGCATCGAGGAACGTGCAAGTCATTCATACAATAGCGAACGTCGGTGCGCGGCTCACACTACGAGCCGACGAGCCAATCGAACAGCGCCGAAAGTGCAACGTCACTGCGCTCATCGCCTTTTTCTAGGGGGGTGTTTTTTTTTTTTGTCCAGTGTGCCGTGACGTTGAGGTTTTAGTCCACCATTGTGCAGGAATTTCACAGCTGTCAACAGAGGACAGTATTTCGAAAGGGGTCTATAGAAATTTCCAGTTGTTAAATAGCGTTAAGAGGAGGAATAACGAGGTTTATGTACACTATTTACATTGGTGAGAAACGTTGTGATCCGTTCAGGCGTTCGGTGTGCATTGCGTCGTTCGGTATTCGTTGAGGCGATCTCGTTCCGCACATCCTTCTCTTCGTTCTGCTATTTCGTTTTTTTCGCGATCTAGCATGTCCTTTTCATCGTTTTCCACTCAAGAATGAAGTCCCAATTAAATTATTTTACACCAATAATCACCTTCTGTGGGCTGTCATCTTTGCCATTCTGGGCTGTGAACAAGTTTTGAGCTTGCGCAGTAGCTCTCTTTCACAGAATAAGACGCCACGCATGCGTCTACAGCTTACTCAACATTTGTCGCCTGGGTGACGCGCGCTGGAAAGATCTAAATTCACCGACAATGGGGGGGGGGGGGGGGGGCTTAGAAAAACGCAGCGCGTGACTTATTAGAATCCCACTTGTTGCCTCGTCCTTCCTTCTTTGGAATTCTCATCGGATAAGACCTCGATCTTATTGGCTACAGAGTGCGAATTTAGACATTTCCTTGGCTTATCGCCAGGGCAAAAAATGCTGAGTCACTGAACTGTGGACATATGCGCAGCGTATGATCTACCACAGAGCAAAGCAACAGCGCATGCACGGAAGGTGTTTCCACAGCCCAGCAGACAAAGATGGCAGCGCGCGGAAGGCGATTTTTGTATGGTGTCTGGAACGCGTTTCCGGACTCTTGTGTTACCGCGTCCAAAAAAGTGGTCCCTCGATTTCCGCCTCGTGACGTCATAGAAGTGTCATGCAGTCGCCGGTCGCGACCCTGGCGGTGTCCCAGCAGCTGTGGTGGATGTAGCAGACGCCTGTTCTGCTGAAGGTCGCTCTTCACTTCGACAGTCCACGGAAGCTACAGCAGCAGGAAGTTTGGGACGCCTGAGACGCCGTGACGACAGCGACACTCCGCGTTCGCTCGTGCCTTCCGCCTGCATTTTCTACGACCACCCGCCAGGATCGCGACAGTCAACAGTATGACATTCCGCTTCTGTGACGTCATTTGTTGCCACTTCGGGATCACTTTGATGAATGGGCGGGATAGGACGCTAAAACTCACCAGTCGGAGACCGCGCTCCGCAGCCACCCGCATTTTTGCAAAGG